>JAQQPU010000232.1:9995-38721 GCA_029168905.1 Artemia sp. Kazakhstan ARC1039 | reverse complement strand
AAATTCCTCCATGGAAAATCGTCCCACGTACCCCCCCCCCCCCCCTCACACACACACACACCACAAAATCCCCCCCCCCTAAAATCGTCTGTATACTTGCCAATTATGAATACTATGTGTAAACAATGGGCAAAGTTCATAACTTGCAGCCCTTCCCTCGGGGACTGTGGGGGGGGGGATTAGGTCATCCGCAAAGACATAGTAGATTTTTTGACTCTGCTGAATGAAGTGGCCATCTCAAAATTTTGATCGGGTGACTTTGGAGAAAAAATGAGCGTGGGAGGGGGGCTAACTGTCCTCAAATATTTTGGTCACTTAAAAAGTGTAATAGAACTTTTGATTTCCAATGAAATGAGCCCTCTCCCAATCTTCTACGATTATTGGTTCAATGTGATCAGTCCTGAGGAAAAAAAAAACTAACAAAAAACAACATATAAACACGTATAGGCCTACGTTATCTTTTCCTGGAAAAAAAAATGCATAATTCCACATTTTTATACTTAGGAGCTTGAAACCTCTACAGTAGGGCTCTCTGGTATGCTGAACCTGATGGAGTGTGATATTTTGGGGATATTTCCCCCTTTTCTCTAAAATTGGGCAAAATTTCAGAGGCTTGTAACTTTTGATTTGTACGATTAAATTTGATAAATTTCACATACTTTAGATAAGCATCAAAGTTTGATTAGTTTAATTTATCTATTGTTATAAAGACTCTGTTTCGTAGAGTTTCAGTTGCTATGGAGCCGCATCGCTCCTTACTTAGCTTAAGCAACAATTCAGTTTACAATTTAGTACAAGTTTCTTGTCTTTAAATTATCTCTAAAAACAATAGGTTATGCAAGTGAATTTTGATCCTATTAATAAGCTAAGCTCATTTTAATAATTGATCAGCTGATACATATCGAAAAACAGACATATTCAACTAATAAAATACATTTTTTTGCTAATTGATTTTTTATTCAGGTACAATCCTAATCATTAATCGATGATAATTCATATATAAACAAAATTAAATAAGAAATAATAATCATTTAGTTCAAAATTAGGCAAATATCTAATGAAAAAAACTATTTAGTTAAAATAATTTACTAATAGAAAACAAACTTCCTTACCTGGTCCTTGTTACGACCTTGGGTAACAAACTCGTTACCAACCTTGATTCTTGGTTTCAAGAAGTTCATGTAAAATTGTTGGGCGTCAACACCCATGAGTGTAGCTACACGCTCACCTTCCTGTAATTAATTTTTATAATTAATAAAGTAATTTGGTCAGATCTGGATGTCGAATTAATTCAAATTATCTTCCTTCCTTCTGATTTATTTTGTCTGTTCCTATTTTCATAGCTCTTAGTGAGTTGTATATAATTTCTACAATTGCTCTTTTTTGATGTCTTGCTTGCTCTCTTTTTGCTTTGATCTTTGATCTTGAATATTTAGTTGCTCTTAATACTTATCTTTATACTTTATTTTAACCTTTCATTTGAATTTGTCCGCTGTCTTATTTAAATTAAGACAGTTGAAAAAAAGGTTTAAATAATACAGAAATCCAAATATTTCAACGTTTTCTCGTGTCCACTGTGTTGTTTTAAATTACTCCATCTGTTTTTCATATTTTAATTTGTTTAATTTCATTTAGACATTGAGCTTTTATTGGAACTTAAAATCTTTTTGAGTCTGGAACAAAAATAATACAGCCTGTATCTCAGATATTGAATTTACTGAAACAAATTTACTTTCACCCATTACACCAAAAATGTATGTGATTGACAAATTGGTGTTTTAATTAACCACACGTATTAATACACACAATAATTATAAAGTTAGAGATAAGAAAAGCATAAGCAATTTAATATAAAAAAGGAAGCAAAAATAGAAATATAATCGTCTCTTCTTAGGACCGATGTTTTTTTTTTCAGTTCGGTGCTCTTTTTATCATTTGGCTTGATTTATGCACTCACCGGGATGGCCTCTGCTCTTTTTTGTTAATGTTTCTACTTCATCTTTTCGTTTTAGAGCCTGTTTTTTTTTATTTGTTTTTGTTTGAAGGCATTGGTTTTTCATTTGCCTCTTGCTTAAATAAACGCATTGACCTCTGCTATCCGTGAGTTTGTTCTAAATTTTCTTGTAGCTATCAAAGTGTATGGTAACTAATAAGAGTGGAAACTCCGGCTAGTGTCGGCAAAAATAATTAATGCCATCTAGCATTTGGAGATACAGGGCATTTTTTAGAGCTTTGTACTCATTTTTCTTTCAGGAATTGAGATCATACGCTTATTGCTACACTGATTTTACTAATAACACAGACTAAATTAATTATTCTTATTATTACACTGAGATGAATTGTCAAGTGTCAACAAACGTTGGATGGCGTTGAGGGTTTATTTTGTCTATTATTTTGTCAGTTTCCATTCTTGTCAGTTACCCATATTCTTTGGTAGCTATGTGTAATAATGGCAATTTTACTTTTCTTATGTGCTAAATTTTTACGGGTTTAAGCATTAAAAATACCCCCAATATAAGAAAAGCCAAAAATCAGACATGTAGTTTCAGTTTACTAGGACTTTGGATGAGTCCTAAATTAAAATTTAAAAGCTTCAAAATTCCAAAGTAAAAATTTCAAAGGACTTTTGGGTGAGTCAAAGTAAAAATTAGACAATTGAAGACTGTGAAGCTAATTGAGAGTACTTGCTAAGCACAAATTATGGATGTATAGAAACAAAATTAAGAATAATTTTGTGTAATGAGTTGCGGGGGCAGGGGTTTCGGCTGCTAATTTCTTTTCTCAGGATCATTAACAAACGTTAATATAGATAGCATGAAAGACAACAGGGAAGACTTTTGTTCAGGTACTTTCTATCTCTAGCCCCTTTCCCCAGAAGAGCAAAAATGTAATGCAGTAAGAATTAAACTTTTAATTTTACTATAAAATATCCATAGTTTTTCTAACAGATGAAAAGGCAGGAACAATTTTCCTATATGACTAAGCCCGAGGGAGCTAAAATTTAAAAATCTAATACCTGGAAAATTATTTGACTGACATAGTTTCCTAGCATTTTAAAAATCTCCTTGTGTAAATACAGATATTATTAAAGATGCTATCTTATTTATTAGATTGTTAGATGTTCTAGGGTATCGGAAATACTAAACCGCCATCAAGACTTTAGAAGTAGCTCGCTATCGAACTAGAAAGCTGCTACCCCGATTTTAGATTCCAACGTGCAGTACCACGGGTACTAAAGACCCTGTTTTAGTGAGATCTGGATTTCTGCCTCTCCAACAGCCAATCTTGAGTCTGATTAGCTGACCAGCTTACTAAATGTGAGTTAAGACGGCAGAAGTTATAGGGTTGTTTAAATTAAATTTCCTCTCTAAGTAGTATTTGGAATGGTTTTGGAATAGAAAGTTACCCCCTCCCCTCCCCCAATCTACGTGCAGACATGAAATAGAGGGTGCAATAAGATGATAAAAATACATTAAAAAGGTAAACTTACGACTGTTCCGTCAGCTTCAGCCTGTTCTTCGCGACCTCTTTGTTTGAATTTCATTTCACCCATGTGCATGACAGCAGCAGTGACCTTGTAAACGTTGTCTTTTTCTTGCTGAGTGAAGCCAAGAATGTCAAAGGCTTTCTAATTGTGGAAATGAAATTTAATGATTAAAAACTGGATTTCTGAAGAAAAACCTAAGAATTAAATCAATTATCAGCATTAAGACATTGCTTGTATTTTAGTATGCGAAACATTTTTGACGAAAATTCGCTTAGAAATGCCAAAAATTGGTTATTTCTTATTTTTTTACTTTTCCTGAAACCCAGGGTCCAATTTTCAACAAAATAGAAAATTGTGATTTTCAGCTTCCATTTACCATTATATATTTACAATTTATTGGATTTTCAAACAATTCTAGATTTATTCTTTGATATCCATTGCCCTTTTCTGCAGGACTTAATCGTATTTTCCAAACATGCTGCCACTTTCAAATATAAATGAAAATCTTTTCAGAAGAATACTTTAAAAGTAATTGATATTATTGAGTATAGCAGTAAATAAAATTAGTAGTGCAAGGCATGCAGTATACCCTAAACAAAATAAATTAAGAGAACAAAGGAGTGAATTTTTAATATGGGTGCATCAAAATCGTAGTAGCCAATTGTTATTTTTATCAATCAAATCAACACCAGCAACGAAAGTTTAGGCAGTGATGTATCTCCATGTAACGTAAATACAACTCAGACAGGCTAATGCCTGGTCTCACTTTTTTAGTAGTTATGGACCCGATGAACGAGTTCAACACAGTATATGAGGTTTCGCCAAATATCTTATTACTAGAAAACTACAAGGGTTGTCGTGTTCCTCAATTACATTGGCTCTATAACAAAACTTGCTCGCCCGCGCAACCTCATCGAATTGGATAACGCTCCACCCACTCAGTGTCATTGGATATCGTCAGCCTTTAGGATGTCAAATAATGTTATTAGATGGCCTTGAGGTTTGCAAAAATATTGAACAGAGAAATCTGTGTAAGCACCAATAATCTGTGTTAACAATACATAAAATTGAAGAAGGTTAAGATTAAACTTTTTGTTGAGACCCCTTATAGATCTCCAAGCTGTGTCACAATAGGTTTGTCAATATTATAGGCTCATGTCCAAACTTTGAGCAAAACTAAAATAGACTGCAAGAGCCTTTTGACGAGGACTAGACAAAAACTATTAGTGACTTCGAGCATCCCATGCCTACTTATCGGACAAGCTCGATTACTTATCTTTACCTTTTCATAAGACGTAAATACCGCCAGAGTATAGGAGGAGTGCTACTTGAAACAGTCTGGATTAATTTTCCGATGTTTGCACCTGATAATGTTACAGCCTGATACATGACGTCATTTGCAAAAAAAATGTAATATTTTCCAAAACGGAAACATTTATGAGATTATATGCATAAGCAGAAAATGACCAATTTCTGCCACTTGTTGGCTGAAAGTGGGAGAGATGCTGGCTCCGGTTTTCTGAAGAGGTGGCACAAGATCGCAAAAAATGGGAGTCAACCATACGGAGTCTTCTTGATGCCGGGTGAGGCGTTCACGTCTCGTCCCGCAGCATGTACAAGTAGTACAAAGAACAAGAAGAAACAGGAATGGTGAAATGACACAGAAACAGTTGTGGAGTAACACGGGATTAATGTTGTTTTTCATCTAGTTGTCCACAGCGTGTTAGTAAATAAGTTGCTCGAAAAATTTTTGCTGCTATCTATAGCAGGCTACATCCGAGGAAGCTATTGTTTGGCCGATATGTCAGATGAAGACACGATCGAATGTACTATGTGTGAGCTGGGTAGTTAGTGCGTATTTGAATACTTATAAATGACATCGTAGAGGCACTATAATGCTCAGATTGAAAAATCCTGGGGCTTAGGGGTTTGCAAGAAGTGTCTAAGAAAGGGTTGGGTAACCAGAAGTGAAAGAAATAAATTGTTCTGAAGGGTGATCATGTTAATAAATCCTAGATAACACCAAAATATAACTTAGAACAAATATTTATGATGATAAACTTATTTCACAGACGGTTGAATTTCAAACTCTTTTTAATTTATGGACGGAGAGGATAAAATGTAAATAAAAATAGAATCTTTTTAGTCCTTTTTACGGCTTTTGCTAACGCAACATTTAAGGGCATTCAACCTAACTCCTGTGAGTGTCATTAGAAACTGGCTGCGCAAATAATTTGAACACTTCACTACGTAAAAGTAAATTGTATCCTTGGGTTAGAATCTGAAATTTTAGGGATCGGCTACCTAGCAGTAATTTTTCATGGTCAATAAATGATCGGTGTGGGAACTATGTGTAACTTTGCGTCGCTTAAAAACAAAAATTCAAGTTCGTCATAACTGGTACTTCAAAAGTCATCATGTTAGCAAATTTACCTTTCGCGCGAAATGATTTTATACTCTGCATTTGTTTTGACCTTCACTAACGACCAAAAAAAAAATGTTTATACAATTTTGTTATCTGGCTCATTCAAAAGTGAGCATGCAAAATCTTTAATCGTGTTCTTCTTCAAATGATTTCTTGATTAATAGGACCATTTGGCTAAGTGATGTTTAGGCAGCCAATACAACCTACAAAAGATATGAGTCTAGGATATTCTGGATAAGGCTGTGGGAGAGGATAAGGACAGAACAAAATCTACCGTTTGAAATAAACCTGACTTGATAACTGTATTTTATTTTTTCAAGAAGTAAAATAGTCTAGGTTGGTCCCGGTAAAGCTGCGGAAATACTTCAACTTTTTAAACTGTGTACGATGTGAGGAAGGTTCAAGACAATAAAAATAATAATACTCGTTTTAGGATTCTAAAATAAGTAAACAAATAGCAAAAGCACGACAAAAAAGGAAATAAGGCAGTAGCAAAAAAGGGCAAATAAATTATGAAGGTTGTCAATCAATTTGGAATCAAAACACAACGTGGTCAAAACATTTGACTAACGATAAAGCAGCTTTTGTGGTTTCGAAAAGGGTGACAGTCCAGGCTATAGCAGATGAGGTCATGGGAGAGGTATGAAAGTGTTTTGATGCTTATATTTGGTCATGAAGGCTGTATGGGAATGACTTACATCTGTAAATGTTAACTCCTCTCCATCGTCGACATTTGGGATAGTGAGCTTACCTTGAGCTACGTTATGGTAGTCTCGAATATCGTTAGACAGGAGACACATCTCTAAAGTTATAAAATGTAGAATTAGAGCACACATAATTATGGAAAATTTAGATCACGGCACATTAGTCTTTGTAAAGAAGTTAGAACTACCAAAGATTATAAATAAATCTACAACATTTAGGCAATTAGCTTACACCTATCATGTGGAATAAAACTGAACCGTTTCTGAATGAAACAAGCTTTTAAGTAAATACATTCCCTCCGTGTTAGTAAATATTAATTTAGTCACGCTCCGAAACCCAAAGGATTACTTATCATATAGTTAAATTTACTTGTTCTACCGTTTCTCAGCTAGAGAGGCCATACAAAATTGCTGAATTCCTAAGAGTTATTCTACAAAACAGTCGGTACTAGGACGGATCTTAAATATTCGTTGAAAATTGTTTATAATATACCATTATGATAGAACGGCCAGTTTTTATATATTCTAGTAAAAATATTAGCTCATTCTAGGATAAAGTCGGATAAGTAACCTCTTGGGTGGAAACGGAGGCACTAAGTATATATTACTAAGAAGAAGAAAAAGTGAGTTAATAAGCAGCACAAGACAACTACTCCTGCCTATAACTGACCAACTTACATCTGTCAATTCGAATTCTTCACCATCATCAAGACCAGGAATAGAAGTTTTACCCTGGCTCACAAAGTGGTAGTCGAGAACGTTGTTGGAAAGCAAACACATTTCTAGGTAAAAACAAAGGGTCAGAAGGGTGGAGGGTCAAAGTTATTTCAGCCAGACATTTTCGTCTTTTGGTAAAACAGTAGCTCAAATACTTTCTTTAGTAGGTTGAAGAATATGGGTAACTTATAAGAGAGAAAACTGGCGCTAGTATTGACAAAAAACTATCAACGCCATCTAGCATTTGGCGATATTTGGTTATTATTCCAGTGTGATTATAAGAATAATTAATCTAATTAGTGTAATTGGTAAAAATAGGGTAGCAATAAGTGTCTGATCTCAGTTCCTAACAGAAAAATGATTACAGAACTAAAAATAATTCTAGTGTGGCCATACGCTAAAAGACGTCAATAATTTTTTTAGGTCGGCAATAGCGCCAGTTTCAACTCTTGTAAGTTAATCATGCTCTTTGGACTAGTGTAGTGAAACGTAAAAAAAAAAGATATTCAATGAGGAAATTCATTTGTTAGGAAAATATGAAAATTCTAAATAGAAGGGAAAGTTAGTATAATACAATAAAGCACAGAAAAGTTGAAACGAAATGTTGATAATTATTTATTTTTAAGAATAGAATATATTTTAACCCCATCACATATACCTAAGCTCAATCTTTCCAAACTTATTATCATTTCCATCAAGAACAAGAATTTAAGAAGACATCAATGGGGAATAGATTCCCATAGGATCAAAGTACTATCGTCATCTAATAAAAAAAAAGCTGAGAATAGAAAAAAATTCAATGAAGTCCAATTTAAAACTAACATGTTTATTCAGTACTGTTCTGGATAAATCAGGAACCGGGAAAAATCGGGATAATGCAATAGATAAAGCACAGTAGAGCTGAAAAGAAGCGCCGACTGGATAGAATATACAAAATGTAAAAGACATCAGTGCATGTTTTAAATCTCAAAGGCTGCTTAACGTTGGGCAGATAAGAGACTACCAAGCCGCGATATTTGTTTATAATTGTGTGAATACTCTAGTCCCGCAAATTTTTAAGGATTTCTACCATTTCAACAATGATTTTCATGATTACGATACGAGAAGCAGTGATAATTTGGTTGTGGAGCTTAAAAATAGTGTGAGATCAGGTTTAATTTTAAAGTATCTTGGTCCTTCTATTTGGAATTCACTTCCTGTGAGCGTTAGGGCGGCTGAGCATCTTCCTCAATTTAAAAATAGATTAAATGAGTATTTTTGGGGGAATTAGTTGTTTATTGTTTTTATTAGTTATTTAAGTGTTTTTTTTTGGGGGGGGAGAAGAGGAGTTAGTGGAAGGGCTGGGGAAGGAGTGGGCTGATGATCGGGGGGAGGAGTTGGTGGATGGGCTTGGAGGAGGAGGGGGGGAAGGGCTGGGGGAGGAGTGAGTGGATGGGCTGGGGGAGGCTGGGAGTTGTATTTGATGATGGTTATTGCTCTGGAAATGTGTGAGTGAAGGGGATTGGCTTAGTTTTTTTTCCTTACCATTTGTTTGTGGAATTGATTTATTAATTTAGGTTGATTTAGGAAGAGTTATGTATGTAATCGGTATTAATTTTTTTCCATAGCATAGTATTTTCTAATTATATTGGCTTGATTTTTTGTTTATTTGATGAAATAAAACCTAAAACCTGAGCAGAAAATATTTTAAGCCCCAACACCGCATCTAGGCTCATTTTTTTCAAATTTAGTATCATTTTCAAGAAGAACAAGAATTCAAGAAGATTTCAATGGTGAATCTATTCTCATAGGGTTAAAATACTATCGTAATCCAATAAAAAAGCTCAGAATAGAAAAAAGCAAACAATAGGGTCCAATTTAAAACTGATATGATTGTTCAATACTGTTCTTGATAAATCAGAAACCAGGAGAAATCGGGATAGTGCAATAAACCCGAGCACAATTAAAACGAAGTGTCGATCTATTTTTTTTATCATGAGCAGAAAATATCTCAACCCTCACCGCCATATCTAAGCTCTTTTTTTTCAAATTTATTATAATTTTCAAGAAGAACAAGAAGTCAAGAAGACCTCAATGGTGAACAGATTTCCATAGGGTCAAAATACTATCGTCGTCCAATAAAAAAAAGCTGAGAATAAAAAAAAAACAAAAAAAACAATACGGTCTAATTTCAAACTAATACATTTTTCGTTAATGTTCTGTAGGAAATAGATAAGAATAAAACAAATGCGAACTAGGTAACATTTTAAACCTTAATTGAACTTTTTTCTGAATTTATTTATGTTTCAGTCATAGATTTGGCGTTCCAATAGCCTGTTAATTTCTTAACCTTGAGTTTCACCATGAAGTGTCATGTACTTGGTATGTGCTTCTATGTTAGCCTAGACCATGTTCAAAATTATTTTCTGTCCCTAGTATTCAGTTTAATGTAAGTTTGACCCCAATAATATACATGTTGTTGAAACCATCAAAGCCAAAGAATCATTGTTTTTTCTAGTATTTTCCTAGTTTTGAGCCTCCCTGAGCCCAAAGAGAGCTCAAAAGTCACCAAAGGCATTTATAGGAGACCCTGGTCTTAATTAAAATGCAAATAAACACTCCGAAAAATGAAAACTAGTTTTAAAATGAAAATACACTACCTTTGACACCAGGGACAGAACCGGACATCATCTGGTAGAAAATATGGTAGGAGCGCTCAAGAGACTGTTGGGCAATGACACGAGCTTTCTCCAAAAGATACGATTCGATATCAGCACCAGCTAGTTTGCCAGAGTTGCCGAAGTGAATACGAATAAATTTACCCTAGGGGAAAAATGATTAGTTTGTTAGTCAAAGAGTATCGTATTACATTTAGTGAAAAAAAGCTGAAAAAAAAACAACGCAATTTCAACTGGACAAAAATAACGGTAATAAAACCCCGGAAAGATCAATTAAAAAAGAAAAATAGTAATAAAAAGTGATTAATGTTATCTATTAGGTATGACGTATAGGCTAGACACTTTTCGCATGAAAAATTCAAAGATTTACAATCTGTCGTTTCCCAAAGGCTAGGTCAGCTTCGGTAAAGAGTATTACTTGACATTTAATGTATTACAGTATCATTCACGATCCTGACAAAGGTGTAGGAAAATTATATATTGCGAGCTGAAAAAAAATTAGGAACACAATTTCAACCGCCGCCGAATTTTTATTAATAGTAGTTGTACCCAGTCCTGGTCCATATTAAAATTTAATTGTAAACGAAATAATTCAAAATTCTTGGTTGTTCAAGTTTACTTTAATACTTTGATTTTCTTGTTTAGTGATGAGGTATCAAGAAGTATGGCATTAGAAACAATAATAGCAGCAAACGTAATATTTAGAATAACATATATGATAATCGAAGCTGCATTGAATGCTGTAACATAGTAAAGAATAAAATTAATAAAGGGATAGTGAAATGACAGTGAAGCGATAGTAATAAATTTGTTTATTCCCCAAATTACTTCATACGAAAAGGGTGGTTGCATAAACTTCAGAGGAGGCTCATTAAAATGTAAATTGACAGTTCTAGTGCCCTTTCAAATGTCAAAAGTGGTCGGAGAACAGCCAGCCTCCGTTCTAACCTTTTTAACTCCCCGCCCCCCAAAGGCATCCTATCACAACTTTGAGATACCCATTATATTCAAAGTAGTTCAAAAGTGAAATAATGATGCCTTCTGGGATGACATAACTCTCTCACAATCCCCATGGGAAGGACTATAAGTTATGCAAGATGCCCAACGGAGTTAGGTTGGCCTAACGGAGTGGTTTTCTGTTCAGTCAGGTGTCAGGCAGGGCTCCATTCTATCACCATTACTGTTTGCCATAGTGATAGATTTTGTTCTCCGTGGATGCAGTTTTAGTGGCGGTCTACAATTAAATCCACTGAGAGAACTCAATGATGGTGATTTTGCTGACGATGTTGCACTTATTACCCACGACCCAGAAGATATGCAACGCAACATTAATGAACTCGGTCGTATGGCAAATGCTGTCGGACTCTCCATAAATGCTAACAAGACCAAATCAATGTCGAATGCAGTCATACCTGACTTAGCCGAAGGACTTTTGGTTAACAACGAGGAAATTCAGGAAGTGAGAGAGTTCAAGCATCTCGGCAGCATTCTTACGCAAGATGCCAATTCCGAAAGAGAAATACTGTGCTGAATAACATTGGCTAGGTCTGCTTTCAGCTACCTTAGAAATGTTTGGAGAAATAATAAGTATTCCCAGAAGTTAAAGCTTAAAATTTATAATAGCAATGTGGTCTCTGTCCTTACTTACGGCTGCGAAACTTGGAGCATCACTGCTCAGCTAAAACGACGACTCCAGGCATTCGACAATAATTGCCTAAGGTCTATCCTAAATATACATTGGACGGAAAGAATACGAAATGATGAAATCTATCGTATGACAAATCATACCCCCATCCTTGATCTCATTAGAAAGCGGCGATGGATGTATTGGGGGCATATGGTGCGAATGGGGGAAGGAAGGCTGCCGCACGACGCATGGTGCTGGACACCCCCCGGTCTCCGCAAATCAGGGAGACCGAAAATGATAAAGTCAAAATACAGTTTGTACATTCTGGCTTTCAGAAAGATGGTTTAGTAATATCTAAGGAGCGGCTAAGGGTGTTAAGTTTGAGCTTTCAGGATATGTTGAGAGAGAGGGTGAAGATTGATCGGAGGACAGGAAACTCCTTGCCCTTTTTAGATGCCACTTACCCTGAATAATGAAAGAAATTTAGGAAAAACCCCTTTGTTCAAAATAGTATAAAGATCAAATAACTATGCATTTGGGGACTAAATAATACCGCACAGATTTTAGGAGCAAGCGTTGTAAATTACTCAATTTTCCCATTAATTTCATGCAAGGTTTTTATTTGGAAAGCGGGTTTTTTCTTATCCTTGGTCTTCAAAAAGGCTATGGGCAACAACAACTGTTTGCATTCAGGGTATTATAAAACCTTAGGAACAGCTGAGGAGTATTAAGTTGGAACTTCCAGGGCATGTTGAGGGAGATGTTGAAGACTTATTGGAGGGTAGCTAGCCTTCCCCTCCACTTGTCTTTAAGATAACCCCTCAACACTGATTGAGATTTGGAACAAAGACATTTGTTGGTAACAGTCAAACAGTGTAATAGCTTGTAAAAATGTTGTAAAAAGGACTTATCTGCAATATCTTGCGAATGGTTAAGTTTATAAAATTAAAAAAGCCAGTGATTGTTCAGAAGGATGTTGCACTAAAGCAGAAGAGTGTACTGAGTTAAATATAAATTAATCTTGGAAGGGCTACGGGTATTAAGTTGAGACTTACAGAATGATAAGGGTTCTAACATAGTATGTTAGATTTTTAAACAAAATCTAAACATACTATGCGCATTCAGGTTGTCAAAACAGCCTATGTTAAAATGTTTTAAAAACAGGTAGGGAAGGGCGTTAAGTTGAAACATTTACTTAATATTGAAGGGGATATTAAACCTTGAGACACTGTGTATCCCGGTTATCAATGGGTGCAGGCTGTAATACCTCAAGACCAATTAAGATTATCGAGCTGAAATTGTCAGAGAATGTCAGATGAGGTGTTGAATTCAATCAAAGGTTGTTCAGGTTGCTAAATTAACGTGCGGCGTGCAATATCTCACGAACAGTTTATGTTGAAACTTTATGAGAAGTTTTGGAGGGGATGTTGAACTTAATCTGTTTGGATCCCGGTTTTCACAGGACATACCAACAATATATTAGAATTGGCTAATGATATTTAGTTGAAACTTTCAAGGGTTGTTAAACAAAATCAAAATATATTATACACATCCAGCTTGTTAAAATGATGTATTTAATATCTCAGGAGCAGTTAAGGGTATTTCGTTGAAACTTTCATAGAATGTTAAGGAGATGTTGGACCTAGTCAAAAGATAAAATAAAAGTTCAAACTAGGGATAAAATCCTTTTTAATAGACAGTGTATAAAAAATTCACAAAGAATACCAGATATTTCGGTCACATATACAGTGACCGTCATCAGTAGTAAAACAGTTTTACTACTGATGAAGGTCACTGTAAATGTGACCGAAATATCTGGTATTTTTTGTGAATTTTCTATACACTGTCTATTAAAAAGGATTTTATCCCTATTTTGAACTTTTATTTTATCGTCATGGAAAGGCAGTGTGGTCTCCGAAATTATCTAGTCAAAAGACTCTATGGATATCCTTGTGGTCAAATAGACGTATCTGCAATATCTTCAGACTGTAAACAGCATCTCATTGAAACTTTTAAGGGATAAAGAACCAGAGGTTAGAACTGTTTTTATCCATTTTGCCAAAACAGCATATGTGAAATATCTAAAAATTGGCTAGGGTATTAAGTTCGACCTTCAAGGGAATGTTGAAAGGAATGTTCAAATGATTTTTGTTATACATCCCACCTAGAATGAAAACTACACTAAATATCTACAACCAAAAATAGACACTATTATTTTTTTTATAAAATTGAAAAAAAAACAGTTAAATTAAATCTTGAATATGCTGAAATTTTTAGGAATTAATGTTATTACATATTACTCATTCAGTTTACTTTCATTTAGTTCTTTCCAGTGATTATTACACTGATATACTTTCTATCTTTCGGAAACTGTTTAAAATACACATAATTTTCAATAAAACACAATTACCGCAATATGCTTAAGAATTTTGACAATCGGCAGGGAAGGGAGGGGGGGGGTCAGAAACCGATATCTTGATTGTGGTTTTTTCCATTTGAAGTTGGACTTGAATGTTTACTTTCATTTCTACTCGTTTAGGATTTAACTATTCATCTAATGCAGCATTTGTAATCTTTATGTTCTAATTTATGGTCAGGGATACAAGGGGAAATTTCTACATACATATTCCTCCTATTCCCTCCATACGCCATAACCATTATGTAGGCATATGGTTATTTATTTTATTTTTCATTCGTTTTTAGTTTTATTTTTTATTTGATAGTTATTTCTGCTTTTTTTTAAGTTTGAATTACTGTAGAATCTTATTTCTGCTCGTCTTAAGTTTAGTACGAGTCTTTATTTTTCCTTGAAAAACTGATTTTTCGAAAAGTTTTGTTAAAATTAATTATGATGCAATCTACTTACAAAACGTGAGGAGTTGTCGTTACGCACTGTCTTGGCGTTACCAAAAGCTTCAAGAACAGGGTTGGTTTGCACAATTTGGTCTTCCAATGATCCCTAGATTAGAAAAAAAACTGAGGATTTGTAGAATAAGACTTTGCATATCAAACTACAGAAACTCAATATGCTGTTGTTACCACTGTAGCAGAATCATTATTTCTTTTCAGGGGTTCCAAAAAAGTATTTACTTCAAATACTTAGGTAAAAAAAACTAGGTTCCCACCAAATGTTTTCTCTATGTAGAAATTATGCTTGTCAATAAAGTTATTTCCAAAGGACTACCAACTTTAGTTGCAGGCAACCTTGAATTTAGATCTAAGAAATAAGCTGGTTCAAATCAGTTTTAAACAGGACCTAAGCCTTAGAAACTAGATGTGTAAAATTTGCAGAGGTTAAAAAGGGGTTCTAAAGAACGGGAAATGTATTACCATTAACAGAAAACTTCGGTTGTACTAAAAGCAGAGCGGGTAAAGTATCGACCTTAATTCACTCAATAGCTGAAGCTAGCAGAGAACGAACGCAACATCAAATACAATCAATTAAATGCAACATCATATCCAGAGCAGCAACTTGTCAAAAGATCCGTGTATTGCATCATCTTGCATATGATACATGGATTTGTCAAAATTTTATTTTATTGTAATATTATTTACATGCAAGGACACTAGATATACGAGCAATGCAAAGACACTACACATAGCAATTTTTATTCAAATAGGCCCTTAAGAATCTTTCTGTGATTTTCAGGGTTCTTCAAATTTTTATTACTAAGATTAATAAAAATAAAAGTTATCATTTCTGAATCAGGCTCAAACGGTGATTTTATATCACTTGACAGTATTTTTTCAAAAATCGTTTTAAATTCTTTCTTCATGGGCTAGGGTTTATTCTTTCCTTGTAGCCCCCTAACAGGGAACCATGATATTTTGTCCTCCGTGATATATGCAATGTGATTTTAAGTTTATAGGCCTATTCTATGATTGAGTTTCAATTGGTAGACAATCTTAAAATATAAATCATGGAGCACAAGTCTTCAAGGCAAAAATAATATAATACTCCGTCCCATGGAACGTAAGAGGCAAATGAATTCAGGTTACGCCTCGATTTTCCTCTTTTTATTCGTTTTCCCTCTTTTTCTCTTTAAATAAAGCTCGATATTTACTGTCACCATGAAGATTCGGTGGTCATCATGTTTGGACGTTTATTTCTTTATATTTCGTACTCATATCTTTGCAACAGTACATAGCTTTCTCATATTCTGGAAGTTTTACCAATGCAAAATTATTTTTAAAAGAGTTTAGGAGGTTGGAGCTACTCTACAAGACATTGAACCTTCAGATAGAAAACAAGATAGTCAAATCACTATTTATAACCTGTGATAATTTTAGGTAAAGTGCAGATACCGTCTCAATCTCCAATAATAATTCAGTAAAGGGGGTTATCCCCCTCTCAAAAAAGATTTCAGTCCATGATTAAAGTAAATTGATTTTTGTTTTTCAGCATAATGTACGTTACAGCTAAGTTTGTCAGTTCGATATCTGACACTAATGTTTATTTGTACCTTTAGTTATAAGTTTAAAATTGTTTGATTCAGGTTTATAGGCTTATAATCCTTTAGTAACTTTTATTAATGATAGCTTTCATAGAAAGTATATTTTCATGGGATTAAATAAAAAAAGTTTTTCAACTGAAAGTAAAGAGGAAAATCAAACCTTAAAACCGACTAAAACTGTTACACCTGCTTCCTGCTCTATCCCTCGTTCTTTACGCTAACGTTTGACTTTTTTCTCAGTTCTCTAAGAACAATTACTGAACCACAAGAGCCGTTGAATTGGGACAAGAATTATTTCCGAAGCATTAAAATTTTTTAGCCTTATGATCATTACTTTCTCTGCAACTGGAAAGCTCTACATCTAGTTTTTTATCACCCATAAGCCGGTGGGTTTTCTTAGAATAATCAATCTATGGCAATTTTGGTCCTCTTCGGGGCAAAACTGTAGTTTGATGCCACAAAATAAAAACGCCACTGCATCGTGGCACAATCGTTTTGTCATGAAAAAAGACACTAAAACCTTTCAATTTCTATTCAAACAAGCCCTCTCCCAATCATCTTGAATCTAGTTCGATGCAATCACTCCTGGGAAAACAAAACAACAAATAAACACGCATCCGTAATGTTGCTTCTGACATATATGCAAAGTTCCATATTTTCGTGGATAGAAGCATCAAAAGTTTTTAATAGACTTTTAGTGGTTTTTCTCGTAGCTTTTAATGAATGATATTAAACTTAATGAACAATACGTATGTTGAATCAACACAAAAGGGCAATTATTTCGATGTATCAATTGGTATCAAAGTCCTTTTTTTTATTGTTGGTTACTATTTGGTGGATTCACTTCTTACTTACAATTTATTACCATAAACTGTTTGATTAAACAAAATACTTTAACATTCGTAATTTTTCAGGAATCATATTGTTTTGTTTGTGCCACCGATAGCGTCATTGGATAACAGAAATAAAACTAATATAAATAAACGACACAATGTAAACAAAAATATCAAATGTAATGTATTGGAAAACACTGGAAATGTAAAGGAAAAAGAACTATTGTAAAATCAATGTAAATGAACAGGCATACTTACGGTTAGACTGAAAATAAAAGATTTTATGATTCAAGTTTGTTAAAAAGTGATGAATAAAGTTGAAGGAGAAGTTGAAGAAGAAATGACATGCAAAATTTTTAATATTTCTTTTATTGATTTTTCAATATGTTATACTTTACTTTATTCGTAATTCCAGTTATATACTTGAATTAAGATTATTTGTTTATATAGATCATTTATCATAAAAACTATTTATAAATCTTAATATTATTTAGGTGTTGCTACTGCTACACAGAAGGTACCAATATTTGATGGAACATTTTTTTCTTAATTATAACTTTTTAGTTTTCTTCGAAAAAAATCCTCTTTTTGTCAAGAATAAATTTCCTTTCTAAATGCGAATATTTTCGTCAATTGAAAACTTTAGATATTTACAAGCCTTGATACATAAGACTTCGGCTCAAGCGAGTTTTTTTTACAATAAGTTAACTGACATTGAACAGACATGAACAGACTGAGTTACAAATACTTAGTTAGAATAAATGTTAAGAGCGTACAAAAAAAAGTGCTAGTGTCAACACCCCCAAGAAATCGAAACTGTTATCCAACATCAAAATTAGCTAGTTTGGTATCTATCAAGCTAATTTTATGGAAACTGAAAAACAGCACCAAAGCATTTCTAATAGAAGCTACTGGAACTAGAAATTATTCTAATTCATAGCTTTTTACACACTTTTTCCAAAGAGAAAACAAGCAAAATAAAGAGAAAACAAGCATAAGAAAAAAGTGGAGAAGGAAATTACTGATTATCATGCAAAGCAGTACATTGTAAAATGTTACACCTTATAAACAAAGTAAGCGGTTTCAAGTAGCAGGTAATATATACTCTGTCACTTCAACCTTAGATCCAGTAACTTTTCCCTTATGCTCAGGATAACACCCACATGCGTTTAAAATATGGTCAGGCTTCAAATAGTAATGGTTTTTGACAGTTTTGGGCTATTCTTAGCTTTTTCATCAAGTTGCGTCAAACGTGCTACCATCGATGACGATAGCTTATCCTTCTAATATTCTGAGCCTCCATGAAGAGGGTAAGACTGGTACAATAATATTCAAACTACATAACAATAAGGGATTGATTCATGAAAGGTTGTGGGGAGGATTTTATACCTTCTTTTCGGAAGCAGCTTGGTCTGATTTCTTTGAAGAGGCAGCGACACCAGCGAAATATGAAATGACTTTTTTCGTGTTTTCTGTTTTACCGGCACCAGATTCACCACTGTGGATTAATCAAAAAGCTGTTAGAGTCATAACTTAAGCACTAGCGTGGACGGAACAATAAGCTCCATGTTTTGAAAATGAAAAAAAGGGCTTAGTTTATTTTCCAAATATACCGTGACACATAGACAGCTATATTGCTACAAAGAAAATAAAGATCTTCAATATGTATACTCTACAGGGTTGAAGAACACCTGTCCAATATTAGGTGTGCCTCGGATCTAGGCTATTCGTTAGAAAGTGATATATCCTAGAAGACATATTGAACCATCATTTCTTTTAAACGATCAGTTCATGTTTATAGAATTGTATTTATCAAATGGCCAGAGGTTAAATTATTTTTTATTTATTGATTTTCTTACTTCTTTTTAATTTAATAAGAGTAAAATATTAAGAAGTAAAACTTTTTATTTAAAGATAAAATCAACAATTAATGTATAATAAATGATCAAGTTATTTCAGAGTAGAATTCTAGTATACTAAAAAAATTCTGGTTTCATAGCAAGAGTTTCAAAACCTTGTAAGCTTTTGAGGAATTTATTCAAAATTACACCCTAATCATTTCTAAAAAAATCTAAAATCTTATAGGTATTAAATTTATCTTGGCTTTCGAACACTCAAATGTATCACGTGACGGATTAACATTAGTTATTTGTCCGAGAATAGTAATTTAAAGTAATTCTAAAAGTGCCTGTTGTGTTTTTCGTTAGAGAGAAAAAGAAATTCTATAGGTTGATTAAGAGACCAGTTCGAGTACCATGTTATTATAAAATCTTATAAAGACTGTACTGTAATTTGTAAGCAATTTAGAATAAAATAGCCAGAGTTTGCTTCAATTTCATTCTAATGATGAAATACGTATTAGCTTAAAAGAAAATGAAGGTAATTTTTGATAATATTTGTTTCTATCGATCTATAGAAAAATAAATTTTTCAAGCCCATTTTTTCCTCTTCAGCACAAAATTTCAAATAAGGTCGAAAGAATTTATTCCAGAAGAATTCATGTGTTTTTACTGCAGCATAAAACATAAAAACTGCAAGAATTTGTTTTAGAGCTTCTTTTAAAAAATTAAATTATTTAAAAAACATAGATTTCAAATTAAAGAAATTAGAAGTAAAGAATTATAGAAATTATAAAACTTAATTAGAATTAAATTACATAGAAAAACTAAATAAGATTGGAAAAAAATTTTATGTAAAATTTTATTATTTTAAGAAAATAGATAAACTTATAAGTCATGATGTCCCAACAACATAATTGTAACATTGCTACACCTCTATTCCAGTACTATTAATTAAAGAAAGCCTGGCTCTATTTTTTAGCTCATTACTACCAGTTTATAGATTTGAATCTCATTACGTTACAATTGAACATTTTATTTTTAAATTTGATTCAGTTTTTCTTTCGACTTTATTTGCTAAAAGCATAATCTTCATCTAAGATGTAGATTTCAGAAAACCGGCTCAAATTCTTACTGTCAAAAAATTTACAATGTTAAAAAAAAATATTATAATGGTAGCAAATAGAAATTATATGTATGACCACAATCTTACTGTGATTATAACCACTTTTGTAGTCATCAAATCAAAGCCAGTTTTCTGGAAATTAAAATAAGCACACTAGAGTAAGCCAAATTACAATACTTTCAAATAAAAAACCTTAAATAAAATTGATAAATACAATCTTTTTTGTGTTGAAAATTATCAGCACAGTCATTGATTTGAATAGCGTCCTAGAAAATTTGTAAGCTGGCTCACTTGGAAGCATAAATTATTTAAGATTGAATTAACACCTATTTTAATGTTCATTCTAAAACGAGACAAAGCCTAAAAGCCTTGAAAGCATAGCATGAGTAGCAGAGTTTTCCTCATAGCTGAATAAAACGTTTATTCTCAAAGGTAGAAAAAGAATTACCCATTTAGCAAAAATTTCGATAAAACATGGTGAATAAGGCAAATGATTTCTGAGCAACATTTAAGTCTCAAATTTTAGATAATGGTTAAATTGAATAGTTGACTTTTATAAATTAATTTTAAAAATTGCTTATTTTATTATTGTAAATTATTTTATTTGAATTAATAAATTAATTTATAAATTATCCATTGATATAAATTTATTAATCCCTAATTTTAAACAAATATTCTCAGAAGATCAAAAACTATTTTTTTTAAATAGTTTAGGATTTATTGTGGTTGGTATCAACCAAAAACGGTGAAACAATTGTTTTTTTCTAAGGAAGAGCTTAATAATTCGTATTTGAATTTTCTAATCCCATTCGTATCAAAAGAACATAATAAGATAATTTTGTGTAAAGAAATAAGGAGCAATGACTAGTGGAAATATCCCATATTTGAATTTTGTTAAGAATATTAATGGTTAAAAAATAGTATATAGTAAAAATGGGGGCTTTAATGCTTTTTTGGCTAAATAAAGCCATCTTTGCTGGATTAAACCAAACCAAAAGTAGAGATATGAGGAATACTCTGAATTAGCTCTAAAAGCAAACAGCTATTACGGCGTTAATTTTAACATTTAGATAAGCCCAGAAATAGCTTGCTCGCGAAGTGGGTTTTATTATGCGAAAGAGAGCGTAGATGATTTGCAGATGCAATTTCAAGTCCTTAACTTACGCCTGACTTAAACTGTGTTTTTGCCATTCCTGATCTGGCAATGTTTGCAAAATATGCAATAACTTTTTTTGTGTTTTCAGTCTTTCCTGCTCCACTTTCTCCGCTAAAATTCAAAAAAAAGTTTTATTTTCAGCTTTCTCATACTTATGCTGCTCGCTTAAGAAATAAGGATATTTTTTATGTTCCCTTTCTCCCTTTTTCTACCCTTTTATTTCGACCTTCTCATTTTCATTCAATTTTGCTCTCTGCTTTCATTTCATAACGAAGTTAATATTCTATTTTAATAGCAAATTATGAAGCATGTATTTTATTTATGCTTTCTTGAAACATATTCGAATATTATTAATTTAAGGTTTAAACTATTAGGTAATGTAACACTAGTCCACTTTATGGATATCTGTAAATTGAATATGAAAATTGTACATCGTATCTACATAGAAATATATTACAGAATATAGTAAAAATGAAAGAGTCCATGCCAATTCTTGAAACGTAATTTAACCCGAACATTATAGGAAGACTTTTTCGCCTCTATAAAATTTCTATTTGTATAAAATTATTTCCATCGAATTTAGGTTATTTCAAACTTTATGTTTCCCTTTAAATTATCCCTTTTATCCTAAATGGATCCTAGAGTCATCTAAATTCATCTTGATTTTTTATCTCCCTCTAAAGAAGTCTTATTGACGTCCCCGGAAAGCTACCTTTACTTGAAGAATATCGGCTAATATGATCTAAATTACAGCGTATGCTGTATATTTGTTTTATTTTTCAATCTACTTTTAAAAACCATAATTTAGGTTCGTGTTTATGCAGTTTATACTATATTTTTCCTATTCATACTTTATTTGATCATTTTATTTATCTTTTAATACATTTTTACATTTTACGTCGCTTTTATGCTATTGTACATATTCTACTTGTTGACACCTAGGTTTGTTTAAATACTACTGACATTTTTGTAAGATAACTCATTAAAAAAAAAATTCCAAAAGCAAAAATAACATACTACAAAAAAAACATTTTTTTTTTACAATAACCATTCTTGTATTTTGTTCTTCAAAAAGCTTAAAAAGGGTATTATTAAAAAATCCCGCTGAAACTAAAAATATAACAATTTAATTAAAATGTACTTACGTAATAAGCATAGACTGATTTTCATGATCTGAAAGATAAGAAAAAGAACTATAAGACAAGAGATAAAATACGCAACAGTAAATGGAGAAAATTCTATAAAAATCAAGAAACCTATAGGCTACCAAGGCACTTTCAAAAGAATGTAACGAAGGATGGAATAGAAAAAATGATATCAGACAATTTATTAAGAAAAATATCCTCGTGTGAATATTATTTGGGAGGAGGAGACTACGAACCTACTTTCTTTTAGATATTTTTAAGCTTGCAGTATTGCAGCAGTTTCGATAGTTGTTTCATAATAAGCATGTTTGTGGTGTTTGATATACCTATCTCCCATGAAACTGAATCCTTAACTGATTACACCTGTAACACATAATTGTAAAATTATGTTTTCCTGCTATCATTGACCTTTTGTCTTAGCTTGAAATTAATTGTTAAACTTTATTGCTTTTGCTGTCTTGTTATTGCTTGTTTCGTTTCCTAACAAACAATGTCGTGTTTCAAAAATCTAACAAACAAGTATGTGTCCAATAAGAGAGTCATGCATACTACTGCCATTTACCCGGCCCCAGCCATTTAAACATTTGCTTCTCAATTACTTGGACTATCTGTCTTGGCTTTTCTCTGTCTACAATTAGCCATGTCTTGATGCAACCTATGCAACCTACTGCAAAATACTTGATAACTTCAATTCAAAATCAACGGACTAAGCCGAGGCCTTCTGCCTCGACCTCGTATGTGTCCAATAAGACACAAGTATGTGTCGAATAAGAGAGTCATGCATACTCCTGCCATTTACCCGTGCCCCAGCCATTTAAACATTTGCCTCTCAATTACTTGGACTATCTGTCTTGGATTTTCTCTGTCTACAACTAGCCACGTCTTGATGCAACCTATACAACCTACTGCAAAAGAGACTTAGTTTCTTTTGAAGAAGTAAGTTGCTAAAGAAACTTGGTTTCTTAAAAAGAAGGGAATGGGAAAAAAGAAGACTTCATGAATTAAAAATCAAACTACTACAAACATTACATTTCTTTTTCTTCTGTTCCCTCCGAATCCCCGGAAATTATGCTCTACTGTATATTGAAGGTCTAAGAAAATTAAAGTCTAATAACAGTTTTAAATAAACTTGAATCATCTTATAGTATTTGGATATAAAAGCTTACAGAAGTTGAATACTTTCCATTTTTCAAATATTTTTAACAAACAACTTTGAAAGATTCGAAAACCCTTAAGTTGAGACGACTCTCACTAGCTGAAGCAATGACAGCAAAGCAGAGGATGATATTAGAAAGCTGAATTCTTTTGAGTAATTCAACGCCTTGCATCCAAATAACGGCGAATCCAAATTTGGGCTTGTGCATTTAGTCTCCGTAAGGTCCCGTGGAATTCTAAACATTCCAGGGAACTTTTGGCAGTCTCTGTACTTTGTATAGTGTATATTTTTTTTTGTACGCTTAATTGAGACTTGCTTAATAAATCTCGAGTGTAACTCAAATTAATTGAGGATCAAAATTTTCGGAACTTAGTAAATTTCAAATAACTTTCTTTTTACAGTATAAATATCTGTCTCTATTATGTTTTTTTTATTCTTGTACAATAGATGCAAACTACTACTACTACTACTACTACTACTACTTCTACTACTAATACTACTACTACTACTACTAATACTATTACTACTACTACTACTAACAACTAACTGCAGCTCTTAAGCCACCAGAGGCCAACAGAGCTGCGCACGCTCCTCCTCCATTACAAACCATTCAAAGCCTCTCTCTTTACACCCTCCCAAGAAGATCTTATTTCCCCTAAATCTTTCTTTACCACACCCTCCTAACCCATCCGTGGACGACCTGCTTTTCGTTTGGCTCTAGACGGCTAGCTAACAACATACAAAGTTGCAAAATGGGATACGAAATTGCAAAATAGATTAATTGTTGGTAAAATATCAGTCATGCTTATAGTAAGTCTATACTGAATCCGAAATTCAATCTTCTTGCGGAATTAAGGTAATTTTCAAGTTTTTTCGAGAACTCTATATTCTTTTCAGTGTTTTTTTTTCCACTAATACCCTTCAAAAAAAGATAAATTTATTAGTCCTCAAATTTGTATGAAATAAAATTTTTTATGAAATAAACAATTTTTACGAAAAAATATTAAATTTTTATGAAATAAACATTTTTTATGAAAAAATATTAAATTTTTATGAAATAAGCATCCTTTTAGGGAAGAATAGGGAGTTTTCTACATGAATAAAACTTATTTTAATCCGAACATCTACAGTTTTACATTCATTAAAAAAAAAAGGAGGGGCCTTCGTACCAAGTTCAGGATTACAATCTTACTGACGCCATCCCTCTCCTCGTCTGAGGTATTTCCATTGTTACTTTTTATCATAGACTAAACAACTGTTACTTACTTGTCAACATGTCCATGTAGGCACCGTCTGAGATGGCAAAAATGTGAGGTGGGACTTCATTTCGCCTCCTGCCTTTGTAAATTTGTACTACACGGTTGGTGT
Organism: Artemia sp. Kazakhstan ARC1039; assembly: GCA_029168905.1. Taxonomy (NCBI): domain Eukaryota; kingdom Metazoa; phylum Arthropoda; class Branchiopoda; order Anostraca; family Artemiidae; genus Artemia; species Artemia sp. Kazakhstan ARC1039. Next base: position 14,028 of record JAQQPU010000232.1, on the reverse strand, counting down.
AGATTGGGTAACGTTTGTACGGGTTGATAGCCACGCAGAAAAGACCAGAGTATGTCTGTTGATAGAAGAAGAATATAAAATTTAATACCAATCTTATTAAGTAGTTAAAAACAATAAAATTAGATCCAAAAAAACCATCTTTATCATTCAAAATTTGTTGTCTTTCTTTATTTGTTTTACAGCTAGTCGTTTAATGAAAATTCAGTTTTTGAAAGAAAAATTTCAGCCTATGTTTCCTAATTAAGTATATGAAAATAATGTACAGTAAGAAGAAAAAAAAAGAAAAACCACAATGAGTCCTAAAATGTTCTAACTGTTTGTTAGGTCATAAATTTTAAAAATCTTCTAACTCTTCTAAATCTTCAAATCCCACAAATAAACCATACTGCTAGGTCATATGAGTCTAGGCTAGAATTTATTATTTAAACTCGTTCAGATGCAGAAGCTTTGTCGCTACACATTATCAGAAGAAACCGTAGCAAACAGTCATAGTATAGATTCTATGTAAGCGTTGTGTATATTTAGACATTGCATAATAGACTTTTATAATTACATATAAAAACTATTTAGGCTATGCTTTTTAAAAAATTTTAAGTATCAATTGCATTTTTTGGACATATCCCTTTTTTGTGATTCTTTTAAACAAAAAAAAACCCTGAAGTTATTTTTTAAATTAATTAATCACTTTTAGGGTCTTCGTCTGAGCAAAAAGATTTTCTTCAAGAATAAAAATATATTCAGTGGCGTCAATTCATAAGAATACACGGGAGATGGGGGGGATGTATTTCTTCAAATCTAGGGGGGCAAATTGGTTGTTGTTTTTATAAGTTTTCAGTGAAATTGCCTAAAAAAGTATTTTTTGAAAATATAAGGGTGATGGTTTTTGTTAGGCGGTAAATGTTAAAAATTCGGCAAGTCGAGATTAATTCTTCGTCACAAGTTAAGCAGAATAGCTGTTTAAAGAATAATAATGGCGAAGAAAAGAGGGACTTACTATATTTCATCCGCAAGCCCGAGTTTTCGCCTATGAAATTTCGAATTAGATATGATTTGTATAATATATACTTGATTCGCAATTAGGGTAATTTTTCTAACTGATATTTCAGCTACCTTAAGCATGATAGAAGAAAACTGGCTATTATAGATTTAATGCATCTTAGTTTGGAAATAGTATAGATAATATATGATGTTTCTTTTAATATTTTGCTTAAAGTTCATTTCCAATAAATCAATTATTTTATTTCTTAGAATGAAAGTTTATTTTTTAAGACCAAAGTCATTCTTCTCGTTCTTAAACATTCCTATACAATAAATAAATTTCTTAAATTCCTTAGAAATATAATTTCCATCGTGTTTAATAACTTCCCACAATGAAATAACTAGTAATACGAAAAAGGAAACAAATATCTTCAAAAATATGGAATAAAAACCAAATTTGGTCTTTTCTGTTGCCCTTGCTAGCATTAGATCCTTTAAATGTATAAAATAATAAAAATAATAATAAAATTCTTACCTGATTTCCAACGACGAAGAAACTAGAGAAAGAAAACCACACAGCAACACTGATTGGAGGAAGATTTATCAAAACTAATATTCAAACACATTGTCAGAACACCCTTAGATTTTCTATCTTCCTGGGAGTATTAATTTCAATTCAGTGTTGAAAGGGGTTAAAAGATATGGTTAAAGGAAAAAATAAATCCTATTCTTAGGTCACATGACTGTAGTCAAGAATTTACTATTTAATTTCATTCAGATTCAGAAGCTACGTCGTAAAAGGTCTTCAGAGAAAATTGTAACAGTTATAGTAGCCTACACATTTGATGTAAGCGTTTAAAAATTATATAATACATATTTGTATGTACTTTTATAAAAATATTATTTACACCTTTAAAACGAAGTTAACTGTCATTTGCGCTTTTTAAACACTTCCCAGTTTTTGTAGTTTCTTAAAACAAAAAATTCTCTAAAGTTAGATTTTGAATTAATTAATAACTTTTAGGATGTTCACGTCAGGGCAAAAGTATTTTTCTTCAAGAATAAAAATATATATTTACGATGGCTTCAGTTAATAAAAATACAGAGAGAAGGGGGAAATCGTTCCCACAAAAGCTGAAGCACATATAAAAAAAAACTTTTGGAATGATTTCTATTGATATATTAAAAAGAATAACTTGAATTGAATGGTTTACTACTGACACGTTCATCCGAATTATTATCGGAATAAACATATGCTTAAAGTGCGTATCTACTATTTTTTGGATTTTCTAAAGGAAAAAAATTAGAAATATCAAAATAGCAATATAAAAAATTGATGGATTATTTCAGAAGCCCTGTTTTGATATTTTGTAAAATCAGATAATGGCTTCTTTTTCATTTTGAGCCCCTCCCCTTATTAACGGACTTTACTGGCTCAAAAATAGTCTCAAAGACAATTACAAGTAGTTAGTGCTGGAAAGATTTCATAGCCTTAGACGTTATGCTGCTGAAAATATTTCTTTTGCGCATTGATGCATTGACGATTTCATTGATTGATTCAAAATGTTGCTGTTAGTCAAGCAAAGTAAAAACTAGTATTAGCAGTGATTACACTCAATTAAGTTATTATAAAAAAAAACTTAGTTTCGTTTAATTAAGTTATTTTTTAAAATAACTGAAATCAATTAAGTTATAAAAATAGCATATATAAAAAATAAAATGACGATATGAAGGTTTATTTCCATTAAGAACATCACTTGTAGGTCTTTTTATTTATCACATTTTCCCCCTGTGTACAGTGACTTCTTGCGTAAAAAAGCTGCCGCTCATGCAGTGTCTCGTTGTGATTTTTCAAATTGTGGTATGCGCCCTTTATCACCCTTTTTATCTTTTATACCCTTTATTATTTGTTTATTCTAACTTTGAACAAAAGCACAGTTATGCAAATCGTCTTTATGAATTTTGTTTATTACTTTTGTGATACGAACTTTGATTTTAAAAATCAGATCTACCGTAGTAAATATGGCAACAGTGTTCAGAACTCTTCAAGGAGAAATTGTATGAAAAGAATGGAACTGCAGATAGTGAGACACCAAATGTCATTAAAGATATCCTGGTAAAGGTAAAAAATAAATATTGGATATTATTCCTCATCATTATGTATCATTTATGAGCTTAATTTGACTATAAAAGTTAGTTATTACAAATTTGAAAATAGTTCTTTCAATCATTCAGCAAAAAATATTAATTTAATTGAAAAACTTCTAAACTATAAACAGTGGAACAACTATTATCCCTACAAATATATTGGTACAAGTAAAAAAAAAAAAATATCCGAAATGATTACTTTTGCTTCAACAATGATTTTAGTAAATAGTTGATATTATTAAAAGGGTAGCAAATAAATGGAGAGATAAAGCCATGTGAAAGGGAAAGATGATGTTTTTTGGTGGACAAACACGACAACATAGAATAAGGGTTTAAAAAATGGAAGCATTCCACAAAGACATATTCAACAGGGTGGACGCACAACGATGGAACGCACAACGAGGGGTTAGTTGAAAGCACTTACGTAAATAAGCTTGTTAACATAACGTTCTCTCAAGTTATGCAAGACTGAAGCATCGTTCAAATATGTCAAGTTTGACATATCTTCGCATTTTTCATATTTCGGTGGATTGACTTGTTGAATTTGGTCTTTCTTGATTGTCTTTTCCTAAAATTTCAGAAAATAAAATGAAGTAACTAAAGAAATGTTGTCAAATTTCAAGAAACCACTTACATAGATTAACCTTGCATAGTATCGCTGCCTCAAATTATGAAGGACAGTAGCATCGTTGAGATAGGTCAAGTCTGCCATGTCTTCAACCTTCTCGAACTTGGGAGGATTCACTTGATAACATTGCTCTTTCTTTATGACCTTTTCCTATTTTCGAAAGATAACATTAAACGAAGGTACAAAACAGGGCAGTGAAGGCACTCTAAGCCATTTGACATTTCCACAAATCTCAATTTTTCAGTAATAACAATTTCAAATACAGTAAATTTTAAGTAT
>JAQQPU010000231.1:78861-123954 GCA_029168905.1 Artemia sp. Kazakhstan ARC1039 | reverse complement strand
AAAAAAAAAAAAAAACTGAAAAAGGGTATTATTTTGACAATTTCAGTCTAGGAGCTACTTGATCACTGATACACAAGTCAATGTAGATATAAACCAAAGCGAAATTAAAAAAAAAAATACTTTCTTTTAACAGATTATTTTCAACCAAAAAGCGTAACCGAAAAAAGAATAAGAGAAACTTACGCTTCCAGTGTTGGACATGTCGACTCCGAGATTTTCCATTTCTTCACGAAGACGTGAAACGGAACGTTCACGCTTTCGACTGGCTCTTGGCATCATATTCCCTTTCCTTTTGTCAACGATAGCCTCAACTTTCATTATCTGCAAATGAGCAACAAACTTGTATAAAGACATATATATATATTCAATATTCGGTTTAGAATATCTCATTCGATTCTTTTTTGGATCATAAAAAAAAACTTTTTCGCATGCTAACCAATAGTCTGCGTAGCGCAGGTACCGATCTCCCGATTCTCTGCCTTCAGCCGGGAGTGCAATGCGTGGTTGGGGGTAATCATCCGACGCTTCTCGTGAAGCCCCCTCCCCCCACATTTTTCCAGGTACCTATTTACAGCAGGGTCGACTCTGGCTAAGCTTACAGAGTCACACCGCTGACACTCATTCCAAACCAAATAACCAGCGACACCAAGACTCAAAACCCTGTCCTCGCAGACAAGGGATTTCAAGTCTAGCGCGCTGACCACTCGGCTAGGACGGTAAGCGAGGATAGGCTGGGAAAATATTTGGATCAAAATATATTCCAAAGCAACATTGGAAATTCACAATCAGTGGATTCACTATCAAAGTCAGTAAAAACTGGATTTGAATTTCCACAGTTCAAACTAGAAGGTGACTCTTAATTCTTGTTGTCGGTTATTTTGTTCCGTTTCGTAGATTTTATATCTGTTGTTTTCGTTTTTTTTTTCTTTTTTTTTTTTTTTTTTTGCACGGAGGACAGATAAGCGGAGGTCTTCAACCAAAATAGTTTTATTTTCTGCTTGTTTTCGATGGTTGTTAATCTCCCTCGTTATTTTCTTAAAATTAATACAATTAAAACCGAGGTCATGCGAGCATCTAGACACCCTGCAGTAAAAGCTGCTCACATATCAGTAAAAGAAGAACAGTTGAGAATACCGAATCTTTTTCTACCAATGCAGTCTCTTAACTCCTAGCAAATGTTAATCCAAATTGATCAGGCAAAAATTTGGCCTGGTCAATTCCAACTTCAAAGGCCTACTATGAATCTGGAAAAGCAAGGCATTTTGGACATATTTAAAAGTTCGACTCTTAAGCTCACAAACAATCCCCCTTGCTTTATACCCAAGTGACACTTGAACAATGAAGGGCTGATAATGAAGGAAGAATCTCCGCATTTGAAAACAAATGCCTTCACAGTATAGCGGGGATCACCTTCGTAGATAGAGTATCGAAAGAAAACCTCCGTAAATTCCTTCGTAAATTTCCGTGATTTCGTTGCTCCCGCACCATCATGGACCGGATAAGAAGTTAACAGCTCCGCTGGCTTGGTCATATTCAACACATATTAACTAATCAGTTACCTAAAATCACCTTCGAAGGGCGAGTACACGGGAAGCGCCCCCAAAGTCGACCTCGCAAGAGATGAAAACTTTCAAACCTGTAACCTCCACCAGCTACTCCGACCATGCCAAACCAGCCAAAATATAATTACCACTCCGACCATGCCAAACCAGCCAAAATATAATTACCACATTCATCGAATTTCCATAAAAAAAGAAGGCCCAATACAACCAAAAAAGCTAGTCACGTCAAGTCTAAAAAGTCAAGGCTCAGTCAATTCTATAACAAACAACGTAATTTGATCCTCCACATTCTATAAAATTCATTTTTGCCCCCGCCCCCTTTCCGCGAATTCACGCCACTGTTAAGTATCATAAGAATTATGCGATAGCTGTCAAAGGATTATGTATCATAGCGTTATGCAATAGCCTGAGTTACACTCTAACCTAAAGCTTAAAGGTCGATCCATTAGTAAAGCTAAAATTTCTGTTACTCCTAAAATACGCCTGGAAAACAAAGTTGAAACAAATCTTGGAATTGAAAAGTAACTTTCAAATAATTCCTAAATTATAAAATCAAAACCCAAAATTCCTTTTCAATTACTATACACATTCAAATACCTCAATTGGTTATTGGCAGAATTACTGCACTGCTCTAAAGTATGGAGATTGTGACCAGTATGGTTTTTTTGTAGCTACTATATATCCTGTATAGTACCAAGGATAGTGAAAATGGAATCGGATTGTTTGAATTGCTTAACCAGAAACTTACTCAACTACATAGCCTATATCCAAAAAAATTAGGAAAGTGAAAAAGACCTCCATACGCTGTTATACGGTTTTTGGCGGCAGCACAATTTGGCAGTAGCACAATTTTTTTTAATCAACAAAATTAGGGTGAAAAATCAGCAGAAATTAAGCTAATAACTTATGCTACCAAACTTTTAAGAAGTTATAGCTTCCTTTAAATGTGTAACTGTCTTTGGGAAATTACACATTGTTAAGTTTTGAAATTTTACGGACGAAAACTATGTCAAATTTAACTAATTAGTTTTGCTTATTCGTTTCTTACGATTCAACGTGGCAACACAGACGAAAATTTCGTAAAACTCCCCTAAAACTTCATAATTTAAAACACCCAAAAGAAAATAATACATAAATGCGGTTCCCAGATATGAATAGACCTAAGATGAGTTCAAGGGGTAAAAATGTCTTTACTTTGATGATTAAAATACAAGATGTCCAATTTTTTATTTTTCATATTGACATTAAAAACAATGCACTGCCATTTAGAAAACCTCTCAGAGGAATAAAACTAAATGTTCAGCTTTTGCAAACTATTCAAGGATTTTACACCCTGCACAGCCTTAATGTCTCGAGGAATATCGGGGCTATCATGTCTAAAGGTTATATCTGACATTTTCGCACTTCTGAAACAATTGCCGAAACCTCTTGCTATGCTCATCTCAAAGGGAAATATGCTCATGAGCAGGGAAATAAGGATAAAAGTATGATCGAATGCTCTTTTTGAGAACAGCTTGGCAAACAGTGTTTGGAAATTGTCTCATGGGTGTAAATGCCAGAAATTACCTTTAGGTTCAAATGGCAATTGTTATGTCAGTTTGTCATTCCTTCCTTCTCGAGATCTTTTGTAGAATACAAGGGCACAAAAAAATACCAGGTGACATATCTCGTGCTAATTTACCTAATTAGGTATTGAAAAAATTACAATATATTTGAAAACTCGCATATTCAAGTTTTCGTTTCCTATATCAATTTTAGTTATGTTATACTACCTTTTCCTCAAAATGATGTTCACCAACAGTTAAGCTAGCAATTAGGTGCAGAGATTTAAAAATTTGTTTACGCTTTATATAAAATGATACGATTCAAGAAGAAATTTTAACACTGAATTCTTGCATGTGAAATTATTTTTGTGAAATTATAATTAAAAAAAAGAGGCTGAACTGCTTGGAAAACATGAGAAACGAAACGTTATTTGAATTCAAAAACGAGAATATAGGTTTCTTCGTTCTTTCAGTTTTACGTGATAGTTATTAACTTCTTTATGGAATGAAAGTTTGATAATTACAGACAGGAAAAAAATACTTATGCTTCACAAAAGCGATGGTTGGAAGAAAGGTTTTTTCTATAATACCAAAATTTCCCATGAAAAAACTCTAAAAATTATTTAGCAGAAACTGTGGACGTTGGTAAAATATTCACTACCATTTTCAAATTTTGCCCAAAAGTTGCACTGGAACCAAAGAAACCTTTTTTTTTAGGAATAAATGTTTCGAACAAGGTTTTGTGTGGGAAAGCTAAATGGTAATACTGTACATGTTTTTGCTAGCCAGATAATTGCTTAAACTGATAATTTTATTAGTCAGAATAAACCCTGCTGTATATTTTGGAATTAGTATTTTAAGCCTTCTTACCTTTTTCTTTTCTCTGATCTTAGATGCTAGTCGTGATATTTCAGCCATTTCTTCATCTTCTTCCTCACTCTCACTGGCATATACACCGGCATTAACCCTCAATTCTTCTTCACGTTCCAATTCCTCAAGTTTCTGAAAATTACACAAAGTTAAGAATATTTTTTTTATTTACTTTGTTTAGCTTTCACTTTTATTATAATATGATTTTATAGACTTTTTATTCTTATTTTATCATTATTCATTCGACTTTTTATTTTAAAGATGAGGTCTTTTAGCTTGAACTAGGTTCGTCAAATAAGGGAACGTCACTTCGCGGGGAAAGTGCCATTTATAAAAGCAGAATTTGCCGGCTTTTTGTTGAATCCTTTCCCTTGCTATGGTAGACAACCCAGGCCTGAGGTCCTGGTACTCACCCTTTATTTGTTATCCAAAAGCTTACTACTTAGCGCGGCAACTCTGCTAAAAATAAGATTCATCCCAAACTTTGACATTGTCTTCAAATTATGGTACCACGGATAGTGATCCCTACATTATCATGTACCGTGTACAATTTTATACCGCCATCTAATTATGTGTGAATTCTTGAACACGAGTTTTATAGAAGCAAGAGATATATTTCTTATAGTCAGAATTTTTCAAAGTACCAGAAGCTTTCTGCCAGTCCCCAAAAAAATAAACGGCACATACCCGGTCTATAAGTCAAAGTAGCGACGAGACAAAATGGCAAATCCTGTTAAAAAATTAAGGTTGTACCATCAGGGTTGCCGATCGGCGAAAAAACCCCAATATTTTAGTGATTTTGCGGTTGATTTTGTGATTTTCTTCAATAATCTAGTGATTTATGTGCTGATTTAGTGATTTTTTACTTAAGGCAATAAAAAAATCACTAGAAATGGTGATAAATCATTAGGGGTGGCAACCCTGGCATCAATGACTATATCCAAATTCTGCCCCTTCTTTCCTTCAGTTGCGTAGGGTTTTCTAGATTCCTCTTCGGTGTCTTTTGGAGCATGATCTAAGAGGTTTCAAGCTTCTGGAACAAGCTCCTCATCTGCTAGAAAATTCTAAGTGTCTGTCAGAATGACTGTGCTGGTAAAAAAGTTAAAGGATGCGGCACTAGACCCTTAAAGTCCAAACCGGCGGTGCTTTCATGGCTCTTCATGCAATGGTGGTGCATTTCCTGGCAGACATGACCATGCTGGCTCATGTCTGACTGTCGATGGCAATGCCTAGCTTTTGTAAAAGTTTATAATGCATTATTTTACTGATTAAATCTTTACTATTCAGTTTGATAATTTATTTTGAACTGTATTTATTCAATGCTGTTTATCCACATGGAGCGCAAATTCAACTGTTTAGGAAATGAACATTTAATTGATCCTATTTCTCCCATGGTTGATTTCCTGCAGTATGGGTTGGTCTGACACTGACAAGGGAAGACACACAAGATACATCAGGATTTAAGGGATGGAAACGACACACTTTTTTGTGATAAATTTTCGTTGGGGTCAAATCTTGGGAAAAAGCATTGTTAAATCAATATATTCTTTTTCCAGTTCTCTTTATTCTTTTTACATAGCCACTTCTTTTGTATGGCCAATTCTTGTTATTCCTTCGTCCTTCTTTTGCAGTCAGCTGGTTCCTTCAATTTAAACCATTCAGTTTTTAGTAAGCACCAATGACACTAGCACCCAAAACCTCCTCCTAGGAAGATTTTGAAGAGCGACAACACCAAACATATTAGAGGTACTTTTCTATGGGAAACTCTACATAAATATTAGGGAAAAACCTACGAGTGATAAATTAAAGGTTCACGGTCTTCTTTTTCTCATGTGAGGGGTATCAGTTCTATTTTCCTCTTAATTTTAATGGGTAAGTTGAACTATTTTGCAATAAAAATATTTAAATTTGGTTTCTGTAAATATTAAAATATTTAAATTTTTATCATATGTTGCCTTATTATACTTTACCACTACTAACAACTCATCGCAGCATCAAGCCCTCTGAGGCCAACACAGTTACGCACGCTTCACCTTCATCCCAATCTATTAAAAGCTCTTTACATTCTCCCAGTAAGTTCCTGTTCCCTTAAATCTTTCTTTATGACTTCCTCCCACCCCAGCCACGGACAACCTCCTTTCTGTTTAGCCCTATACGGTTGGCCAAAAAGAACAATCTTCGGCAATCTGTCGTCCCTCCTCCACAGAACGTGTCCTAGCCATCTCAACCTTTCTCTCATTATAGCCCTAGAAAGCGGGATTGAACCACACTTTTCGTATAGCCTACTGTTTGAAATACGGTCAATCGGCCAGATACCCAGAAAAATCCATAGGCAATTTCTCTGGAAAACATCTAGCAAACATTCATCCACTTCTTGGGCCCATATTGCACTTTAGCTCGAGATAATAAGACGAAGCTAAATTTACACATTCAAGAAACATTTAGAAAGGCGTTTGGAAGAATAATACGACTGCGTGGTATTTATCATCGTGGTATATTAGGTCTCTTTTGACGCGGCAGCCCTCCCGCATGTTCTTTATCCCTTCCCTCTTTTTCGCCACTTTAGAATTTACGATTATCTTTCAATTCGCGTTTGTTATTTCAAATACTGGTGAAGTTTTGCTTATCTTTCCAATTTGTTTGGTAATACTGAACTAGTCTCTAGATTTAAAATCAGTAAGCTGCTGACAATAGCTAGATTAAAATGGATTATTTTTACCGTGAATATGAAAATACTCACTCTATATATAAGGTTTTACTTTTTTCCAGAATGTAGCTTGTCTTCCTTTACTTTCCTTCCTTTATGTAGTAAATGCTTGACATCTTTTCACTTTCCATCATTTTCATCTGTTGCATTCTATTCAGTTGTTTTCTTGGCCCATTGTGTTGCCTTATTGTTTTTCCAGTTTCTTTCGTAAATTTTCGTGATTTGTTGGCGTGTTTTTTTCTAACTATATTCACTTATCTTTTATACTCCTCAAATTTGAGGGGAATAGGTAAATAATATTTATTTCTCTTTATAAATAATAATAAATAACAGCCCTTGTCTAAAAGAAAATTACTGGCGGTGAAATCCTCTCGTATTTGCTTTTATGTCAACTCAAAAAAAATAAATTAATAAATAAATAAAATAAAAGAGTAGTTTTTTCTTACCTGCATAATATCTGGATCAATATAATCCGCAATATTTTTATTCAACCAAAATTCTGGGACTACGTCATACTTGTATTCCTCTGGAAGGTCGTAGTTCTTCTTCAAATCCAAAATGTAGTCGTCACCCAGCTCCAATTCAATATCTCGTTCTGTCCTTTTCTTTAATTTTGATGCCTTCTCTAGCTTCTTCTTCAAAGCGCCTTCTGGGATTACGGGAGGACGATGAACGCCATCTCGGGGTTTAGGCATAGCAACGTGAACACGATTTAAAATACCGTCGAAATTTTTAGATTTTAACTTGGCTTCTACACGATGAGCAAGTAGCATATCACAGGCCTGTGAACCGAGATTAATATACGTGAATATTTTATTCGACAAGTAAACACATTTAATTTAAAAAAAAGAAAAAAAAAATAAATAATGAAACAGACGTAAGAACATATGACAGACAAAAGAAAAATAGGCGTTTTAGAAGTGACAGTCATGTTATAAATGAGCGGATTGATAAAAAGATAAAATTTAAAGTTGTTACAAGCTCAGAATATCAAAATATTAGTTACAAAGCTATAAATAAGATATATAATAACTACAATACATAAAAAAGTTGGATGTAACAATAAAAAAGAGTATTAAGAATACAGTAAAAAGTTGCTCAGAACTTTGGTTTAAAAAGACGAAAAAAGAAAATTCAGAACAAAACCAAGTGGAGTTACTTCCCCCCTCAGTAATTACATTGCAAACCGATTGTCTGAAACAATAACGGCCTCAATCTGTTAGTTGTTGCCAATTGTTGATGTTTAGTCTTTGATGATAGCAAAACCATATATCAAGAGTTCTGCATTATTTATTAATCCTAAAAGTTACCAAGCACATGTACATCTAAAGTATGTGATTTTAATTCTTGATGGTAGTAAATAGACAAGACTTATTTATTTTCTTTCGGCAAAGTGAAACAGAATGTATTGATCAGATTAACAAACATTAATAATCATATTTAAGTTAAAATGTTAGTATAAATTTATATATATATATATATTTATATATATAAAAATCAATTGTATATTCTACAATATATACCAATATATTATATATAAAATACATAATTTTAAAATAATAAACACAATCAATATATTTACATACAATAATTAATAATCGATAAATAATGAACAACCATATCACAACAATGATATAAAAACAAATTAATAGTACTTTTATTGGATAGGAAGCCTCGAATGCAAAGCAGTACATCACCTGATGAAGAAAGGAAAACAAATGAGAAGAATAAAAAAAAATCAAGCAGGTAGAGGGAGAAATTAAAAAGTAAACCAGGAAAGGAAAAAAAGAGACAATAAAACAGGAAATGAAGCCCAGGAATCAAGGGTGAGTCCCAAATACCTAAACCAAATTCATGATAAAAACTTAAAAGAAAAAATCCCCATGACAGAAAATATCCTTAGTTAACTAGCCTGTGCAGGTACTTGAAAAAAAAAAAAAACACATGAAAAGAGCAATTAAATTGAGAAGGATAGAAAAAAGTTCGACAGCAATCAACATTAAAAAAACAAAAAACAAAATTGATCCAAAACCTGCTAAAGAATTCATTAGCACAAAAAAGTTAAGCCAAAACACGTCAAAAAGATTAAAAATAAATAAACATAGTAGGATTTATAAAGAAATTAATAAGACTAACAAAGACAGAGCAAACGAGGTAAGCGGTATATATAACAAGGAAGAAGGAAACTATTGGGATGTTTATGGCTCTTTTTTTTTATCTACTCAATTTTATTTTATTCTTCCCGGGAAATGCAAGGGTGCCAAACTGGACAAGCATTAGCTTTTAGCTGGATTAGCTTTATGCATGATGTTTCTTGCTTGGATTAAATAAAAAAAAAACAAGTTTTTTCGACTGAAAGTAAGGAGCAACATTAAAACTTAAAACGACCAGAAATTACAACATATGTAAAGAGAGTTGCCCCTCCTCAACACCTCGCTCTTTACGTAAAAGTTTTTTAGTATTTTTGAAAAGGCGTCTTATTGTTCTAATTAAATGACCCTTGTGTTTGAGTCATTCTTAAAGAATCGGGACAAAATTCAAATTTTAACGTAAAGAGCGAGGCGTTGAGGAGGGGGCAACCCCCTTTATATATGTAGTAATTTCTGTTCGTTTTAAGTTTTAATGTTGTTCCTTACTTTCAGTTGAATTTTTTTTTTTTATTATTATTATTTCTGATTGTTTTTTAAATAATGCCAGGAAATCTGACCCCAACTCGACGGAGAAACCTCCTCCCCACAGAAATATCCTCTAGACAATTCGATCCCGGTGAAAATTTACCCCGGATAATTACTCTTAAACACTCCGCGCGTAAAATTGAGGCGGAAAACCGAAAGCACGACATAACAACAAATTTTGTATAAGAATTCTGGTAAATTATCCCAGTATATAATTTCCCCTGACAAGTTCACTCCCTGGGAATCTCCCTTTCCATGAAAAATCCCCCCGTGAAAAACTCCCATCAAAAAATGTGTCCCCCCACCCGAAAACGTATGCATACATCCCAATAACAAATACTATGAGCAAACAATGGGCAAATTTATAACTTAGATCTTTCTCCTGGGCTGTAGGGGGTCATGTTATATCCGAAGGCATATTTATTGGACCTTTCAACTATGATGAACAAAACGGATATCTCAAAATTTTGACGGACGATTTTGGAAAAAAAGGGGCGGGGGCCTAGTTGCCCTCCAATTTTTTTTGGTCACTTAAAGATGGCACTAGAACTTTTAATTTCCGTTCAAATGAGCCCTCTCCCGATATTCTAGGATCACTGGGTCAATATGATCACCTCTGAAAAAAAAGAAACAAATAAACACGCATCCATGATCTTTCTTCTGGCAAAAAATATCCCACTTTAAATTATAAAACAATGTGATGCCAAGGAATTTTAAGGAAGATGCAGACATTTTAGGAGGGATAGAATTAAGAACAATGGGGAGATGCAAGGAAACTTATCGAGCCTATGCGACTTTAGAAGGGTTGACTTTCATGTCTGGGTCTGAGACATCACACACAATGTCATCGAAGATCCTCAAAGGGTCACTGGTTGAGCTTTACAGCTAGTTTCTACGACCATCCGATCATCAATAGATTTCCATCTGCTGGGAAATTCCTTACCGAGGCTAACAGAAAAAACAACAAAACCTAGGACAGTGCCTTGGGGTACGCCAGTCTGGACAAGAAGCGAATGGGAATAATGATTCGCATACTTGACTAACTGTGATCAGTTTTATAAGAGAAGCAACCAGTTTCACAAGAGACAAGACAATATTGCATTCGGTGATACAGTTCTGCAAAGAAGACCTCAACATCAAATTCGTTGACAAATTTGTATTTACACACTATGATTAACAAAAAGGCTAACCAAAGGCTATTTGGAAATCAATAGACACGGGATTAAGACAAGTACTTGGTTTCCCCAGTATTTTCTAATGGAGTCAACAAAAAACAGGATGATGGGAAGTAGGAGTTGATTTTAGATTTACAAATACACTCAGGTCAAAGAGACGTATTATTTTTTCTCTTTAGCCCATCAGAAAAGAAACCTTTCTACAGTTTTCAGAATACAGGAATTTTGGAAACAGGACAAAACCCTTCAAAACCAGACTGTTTGTCTTTTTTAAGGAGTTATAAAACCCTGTTTTCATGCCTGTGGAAATTGCCCCAACTTGGTAATCTCGTTGAAAGGAACAGAGGCTTTTGAGAAACCCACTAAAAGCACTAATAGGGGATAACGGGAATGCCAAGGTGCAGACGCTTAATTCCTTTAGTTTTTTCCAGTTATTTTTTCTATCTACAACGGGGAAATCAACAGAAAAGAAGGGAGAATTGCATCAGCCGGTAACTGATAACCAAGTGCTGGAAGGTTTTGGACGACGGAAGCAAGGAGTCTGTTAAGGCTATGAACATGAAAGAAGATTGTGGGCATTTAGGGATATTTAATAAGGGAGGGTACCGTCCAAAATACTGCGTAAGAAAAGGGGTTCCCTACGCTAGGTTGGGTTTACGACGGGCTCCAACAGAGGAGGGTTGCCCAACATCAAATACTGTAGTTTATGAATACTTGCAATTAAATTTTCCAGAGTACTTTCCTAGTCATAAAGGTAAAAAACAAACATTTTTTTCGGTCGTGCTTATTGTAAAAAACGGGAACAAACTCTATGTCTGATTTGATTGCGCTTTTCAAGATTAAATATCATAATGGCATGGTTATAAGGGCACTTGATACCAAATTTACATTTACCAGATTTTAAAATTTTGCATTTTATTTTATCACTGCTACTTCAACTATGATTATTAGTGCCCAATCTTATTCATAAAAAAAAAACAAGATAATTTAAAAAAAAAGAAGGATAAAACCGAGAAAAAAGGTAAAAAAGGTAAAAAAGGAAGAACCAAACACTTGGTTTTCTTTTTCTTATATCATTACTTTATGTTTTTTCCGTTTCACTTATCGCTTCTACTATTGACTACTCTGCAGAAGATCAAGGGGGATACTGCATTAAATATCATGGAATTATCTTGGTTGTATCTAAAGAGAAAAATTGCTACAAAGAAACGATTTGTGCTTCTCCCTTTTTAAAAAAGAAAGAATCATGACATTTCTAAACTCCCCCCAAACAGGTCCCTCCATTTTTTTCTTACTTTTTGTTATTAAGACATTTACAAAGCCTCCTTTCTTCAACAAAAAAAAAAACAAGCTCCCATTTCCCCTTTATTATTCACGAGTAATGCTGATCAATATTTGAACTTATGAGTATTTACTAATAAGTATGTAAACTTTGCAGTACAAGCCACTATAATAATTTACTGAGGGTTATACCATAGTCATTAATTGCAATACTAAAAATTAGGATAAAAAAAGGAAAATAGAAGAAGACACTCACTTCCGTTTTCACTTTCATAACACCTTCTTCAGAGAGTGCAGACATTGGTATTACAGGTATATTGTCCTTTTCAAATTGCTCAATTATCTTCCTGTTATCTTCACTGAGTTCATCCAATCTAATTACATCGATTTTGTTAAGAACTACCACAAGAGGCTAGACATAAAACGAAGAAGAAAATTATATGTTAAAAATAACCAGCAATGAATGCATTTAAAAACTTCAAGTTCTCAATGAATGTGAGAGCCCAAACTACTTAGGCCATAGATACCCACAGGGCAATCCCCCAGGAGATGGTTAATCACAGGGTTTTCCCCCAGAATAGGTCAAAACACAAGATAAACATAATTTAGGTCACAATTTTCCTTGGAAAGAGAAAAGGTGCGTTTTTTGGGCCAATCTTATGCAATGAATCCCTCCTTCGATTCCCTACAGCGGAGTGTGATCTGGAACTGCAACTGTTCATCATATAGTCTAGCATACTCAACATGAAAACAGCCCCTATCCCCCCCCCTCGTCATGAATTGTGCATACTTCAATGTTTAATGTTGGGGTGCAGCCTCTTTTACTCTTAAAAGAGGC
Source organism: Artemia sp. Kazakhstan ARC1039 (assembly GCA_029168905.1). Lineage (NCBI taxonomy): Eukaryota > Metazoa > Arthropoda > Branchiopoda > Anostraca > Artemiidae > Artemia > Artemia sp. Kazakhstan ARC1039. Next base: position 111,302 of record JAQQPU010000231.1, on the reverse strand, counting down.
TGCACTCTTTTAGAAGTCCAATGAAGACATTTTGAGTCCCTATATAGCAGAGGACTACAAGCAGTTGATTATTTTTTTTTGAACAAAATTGAAGTTTTCATTTAAGGATTTGTAGAAATCCCCCATCAGAAAATTTACTTTGGAGTCACTAGCAGATTATTAATGTGTGCTATGGCGTCGTCTTACTCCATATACCAATGATTATCCCTATAAAGGAGATAGACAAGTATTTGGGTAGAGGCGTCGGCTATACCCAAGAGATTCCCTACAGCCAAGGCACGTTGTATTGTGCCTCTGACATATGCATGTGACAATAAGTAGTGGTGGGAAGACAACAAAGACTCCCAGATTCTAATTCTATCCCCAATTTCACATCGATTCCTCGAACCTAATTCCAAGATTACCTGACATTTTAGACGGTCAAATTACCAAATTAAGTTTAGCAATAGATATATTTAAGATAGTACAGTTGACTACTAATCATTTTTTTTAGGAATTTCACGCTTTTAAACTAGTAATGAGAAACATATCTAAGAGGTTTTCGCGTGCTACGAGGTTAAAGTTTACTTTCGTTAGTGGTAGGGCTAAGAAGACCATGAAAGAATGACAGTGCTCTATTTAAGGACTGCATTTTTGCCATTTATTATTTATTTCATAAAACCAAATAAAAATGAGAATTTTCAATTCGGCAAAATGACAAAAATAAAAAAAGGAAAGATTCTTTCGGTTCAAATAGAAAACATGCTGAACACTAAATGTCGAAGTTGTAACTGAACTTTCTGAACTGACAAAAAAGAAACATACAGAAAAAGAAATATTGTCAAAGAATACCAATTATTCCCTTACTATGCAATTGAACTGTTTTATCATAAGGCGGCTAAAAAAGTAGTGTGGCTGCATGTGAATTACTGCATACAAATTTGATTATCCAGTTCCAAAAATTCTAATGCAAGGTTTATTTGAAAAAAAAAAAAAATTAATATTAACTGACATAACGTTTCCTAGATACAGCTGCATTACATGGTAGAATCATTTTAAGCTTTTAATACAATTTTTTTTACCAGACACTGTTAAAGGTCCAAATGATGTGCGTTCTTGGTGCTTTGATATCACCATATTATGTTAGTGAATGTAGTCGCTTTTAAAATGTTATTGCCAATGGAAAGAAATTTTGGCCCAAAAGCTTATTAGCTTTTTATTTGCCAAAACTTGAAGAGGTTTATACATAAATGTGGCATTAAAAGTATCTTAATGTTTATAAGTATCTGTTTATAAGTATCTATATATATGTTTATAAGTATCTGTTTATATGTATGTTTATAAGTATCGTTAAGTATCTTAATGTTATCTTAATTAGAACTCAAATAGCTTCAGTAAGCCTTAAAAAAAACACATTTTTTTAGATTAGAACTAATTCAGATGCAACAAAAACGCATATAAAACAATATATAAATTAGATCTGTCTCTTATTTTTCCTTGTTAAAGCCTGATTAAGGACGCTAAATCCTTCTTCATGGAATCAGACATTACAATTAAATCTCCAAAAGCTACAAAATTACTATTTCCAGCATAATCAATGCTAAAATTTAAGTAAAAACTAAAACAAGAAAAATAAAAAATTGCAAGGAAGAAAGCCAAACTAACAGAACCAAAATCAAAAGTGGCAATGTATTCTAATGAATTTTTAAGTCCCTCTTGGATAGATCCTATTCTATAAAGATATCAAAGTAAGCACATATACACCCCTCCCCCCAAAAATAGGGGTTCCTGGTGATAAATAAAGAACTCAAACCGAGGTCCATTGTCTTTGATAATAGCTCTTAATTGAGGAGGAGGGGACACCAAAATTGGGCCAATTTGTTTTCTTGGATTTTAATGTTCCTACAATTCCTTTCTAACAAGAGATTTACTGAGCTAAATGAAAAAATTCGTACGGTAACATTTAATAAGAGCTCTAATAAACATCACTATGCAAATTTAGACCCTAAATCATGAGGGGTCCATAGGCTCCAGCATATACTAGCTCATCGAGACAGCCATCAAAAGCTCCTAGTCGGCCCGAATGTCAAATTTCTCCCTCCCCCCTGCCTTTTACTACCCCCGCTTTATTATTTTTTTCTCTTAACAGTACCAAAATAAATAAATGTGACTGGTCATTGTATAAGCTCTGGGTACTTAAATCAGGGTCACCACACCTGTCAACTCACTTTAAAGCAAGTATTAACATAATACTAAGATAAGCCTCATGATAATATTAATTTAAAAAAAAAACTTCACGTGACAATTCCATGGCTCTCTAAAGCAATTAAATTCTTCAATTATAAGCACTTTTTTTTTGCTGCGAGACCCAATTTAATTTTTAATTTATCTCGTAAGCTCTCACTAGCTAGTTAGATTAGCGCAACAGTTTTTAACTTTTTAGTTTTTAACTATATCATTAAGTAATTCAAGTTTTAATTTACCACAAAGATCTGCAGACTTCTTAAGTGTTGTTTGTCAACACCTTAAAAGGACTCTGCAAACCAAAGAACCGAACTTTTCTAGGTCAAAATTTATTTAAAGTTCCTCAGAACAACAAATACAAGTCAATTATACATAGATTATAGGAAATCATGCTTAAAAAATGAAAAAAAAGCCTAGCTGCAATATTATTACCTTTTTTATCCAGTTGAAACCCAATTCATAAAAAAATCTTTTAAGAGAGACTGATAAAAACTTGTGGCGTAAATTCACGCATTAATAATATCTTACACTAGGCCCCTTTATAGCTGAAGCATCAGCGGATTTCATCCTCCCGAACCCATATAGCTAAACATAGCAAAAAAGGTGAACAAAATGTGCATGACTGGCTTACAGTTGTCTGACTAAAAAAAAATCTTCTTTAAAAAAAAATATTTTTAACACTGGTCTACTCTTGATGAATAGACACAATGAATATAAAAAAATATTTCATATATTTTTTTACTTTAATGTACATACCTTATTTGTAAAAAGTGGCTTGATACTATCAAACAAATGAGCTTGCTCTTCCAAAGAATGACCACACTGCTCTGATATATCCATGACATACAAAATACAAGCCCGAAGGTGAGCTAAGGCAGCAATGGCCTGCATTTCAATGGTGTTCCTGTCTTCCAGTGGATGATCTAAGATACCAGGTGTATCAATCACCTGCCACCGAAGGTATTTGTAATCAGTGTGGCCAACATATAATGACTTGGTTGTAAAAGCATAAGGTTGAACTTCAACGTCAGCTCTCGTAATTTTATTAATGAAAGAGGATTTCCCAACGTTAGGGAAACCAGTTATGAGAAGTGTTCTTGTATGTGGATCAATGGAAGGTAGACGTGAAAGATGCTGCCTTACTTCTTCAAGATATTGCAAGCTCTGTCCTTGACGCTTCATAATTGTAGCCATTCTGTAAAGAAAATAAAATAAGCAAAATGATTTACATTGCCTATTTGAATTAGTATTTGCCGTATTGATAGTAAACCAAAAAGAAACCAACTTCTTGCAATTTGTGAAAAATAGGTTAGCTTATACTCAAGTTTAAAAGGAATACCTTCAGTTTTTGTTAATGATTTGAAAGCCGACAAATCAGTTGTTTCTAATATATTTTCCACCTCCCCTTAGGCATACCTGCCGATGAAAAAAAAAATCAAGAAAAAATCGATTAAAATTTTTCATGGGTAGCAAGTAATAGCCTCTTATGCATCCTGCATAAAACTCATTCTTGTATTCACCAGCGAGTCATAGCAAATACCACTGTCAGGACTCAGAATGATTCCTGTTCATTAGAAAAGAGATCTGACGACCTGTCAAGGGACTTATAGGGCTAAAAAAAAAAAGAACCAATAGAGACAAAAGTTGGAAGAGATTTTGATTGACGTTCATGATTAAAATACTCGTTTGCTTATGAATCAGAAACGGTGACCAAGTCACCCTAAGAATCATCATATTCACGAGCCTGGAAGAAACTCATTTTCCCATGAGACAGGTCAGTTGTCTTTGTTTCTCCATATTATTTCCTTCAAATTTTCAGTTATGTTTATTAAAAAAAAAAAAAAAAGGAAAGCAGATTCAAGACTAGATCAAAATCCATTAGAGTTCAGCTTGCAAGCTATCCCATTCACTTCTTCATCTTTTTGAGATTGGTGAAGTTGCTTATGAGGTCTGAATTCTTCATTTGTATGTCCTTTTCTTTTTCATCAGTTTCGTTTTTTTTCGTCTTCTCGCGTTTTCATGGCATTGTCTAGTAGGGAATTTGCTAAGGTGATGTCCACAGAATCCTTTGAGGCCACCGCTTTCCGTAAGCAATCGGTGGCCCTTTCAAGACGGCATCAACAATTACTCGTTTTTGTTTTTCAGAGGCCCAATTTTCTTACAATAAATCCTCAAGCCTATCTGGCTTTTTTTATTGCTAGATATATCAACTAGGTTCAGTTTCCTTTCTTTGTCTTGGACGCTTCGTTCAGCAGCTTGTTCTTTTACCTTGCTCTCCAAATAGTCTTGGTATTTTGACCATGCCAACCTAGCCAAAGTCAGCAATTCTATGGGAATAGGAAACCTCTTCGGGTTTGCCTCCATATGTGTTCAATTTGTCAATCACACACAGCTTCGTATTCAGGACTCTTTCTGACATGGAGGCTCTGTCCAACGGAAGAAGTATTCCTGTGAGCGAAAAACCCCTCTCTGCGTCAGAGTAGCCGTGCAATAATGTCAAAGCAGCTTTTACAAGCTTCAACAAAAGCATATACTTTTACCCATCAAAAGTATCCGTCATAGAGAAGAGTTGATGTCAGTAATGGTAGACGCGTGATGGCGATGGTTCTACTGAGTTCTCGGCTTGCAGCAATATCCACCCACTTCCAACATATTCAAGACTTGCTCCAACAGGGATCTTTCGAGCAAGTGCAACTATATCTGATAGACTTCTAGCTTTTTTCTTTTCCATTTGATCCAGGCACCTAAGCCTTTCGAGAAGGCTATTAGAAGAGATGGGGCGCTTCTTGATCAAGTGTTCAGCAGCTGCCTTGAAATGCCTTTGCGCCCTTAGACGGGACCCTTGTCTTTCTACCAAGGTGAGTTTCTGAGCATCTAACACAAGCTCAACCTGCTCACCTACAATAGTGTCCTGCAAATAGTTGTCGAAGTTCTCAAGCAAACTGTCAGAAATTTCATCAGCAGGTTAGGGAGTTGGAAGCCCCCTCCTCCCCAAAAAAATTGTTTGTCCGACTCCAAAAAAACGTAACAAAAATAAATATTTGGTGTGTTTTTATAAAAAAAAATTGTACACCCCCCCCCAAAAAAAAATCCTGGATACGACCACGGTCGGGTTTCAGAAGTCTCGCCAAAAAAGTGAGAAGAAAGTTTTCCAGCTCGGCATAAAGAGCATGCACAAGGGCTTCGTTCTTCTGAAACGCTGCTGTGAATTCCGTAAAAAGCTTAAACGATAAATGCAGAAATTTAAGTTCTGCAAGGATATCTTTCCTTTTTAGGTAGCTTACAATCTTGAGGTACTTTGCTGACGACGCAACATTCTTTAAATGTTTCTTCAATGGCACGTAATGTTAAAAATGCTCCAAGAGTGCCGGCTACTGATCAATCGCTCATCAAACGGCAGGACCCAACGTCAGCCACCTTGTTGGGACCTGCTCAATGCAACTACTTTATGGGACACATTTCTTTTTCTGGCATTCTAAAAAATCCTTGCATCATACAGGCCAACAAAGGGAAAAATGCCTCAAGATGACAACAAGGTTGAATGACTCCTCGCCAAATTCATGGAGCCCTTTCATGAATGCGTTGTGCACAACATGCATGTTACACATTCCAATGTTCAAAAGCTCCTTCAAAGACATTTTCTTTTTCAATATATTCATTTGCAACCATTCCTTTTTATTGACATTAGGTCCATTGCTACTTATCATAATTAGTCATTTCAAGAGGTAAATTCTTGCTCCCAATGCATGACATCAGTTTTTTGCAATGTCCTTACCAGTTGCATGTGCCATGAGATACATCACCAGATGGCGGTACACAGCTTGATCTCTTAAAGAGGATCAAAAGTTGCTCTAATCTGTCGCTCTTTTTTCTTTAGCTGTTTGTGGTTTCATCGTATTCAAGAACAAAGTAAGCTTCACCTATATCCTTCATAAGACTCTGTTTACAGTGTGGGTGACGTGCATCAGTTATCAAGTAAATAGCTTTCTCTGCGCTCATTGACAACCCAGGTGGTAGCTTACCAGGGAACATGACTTCAAAAACATCAATGATACCGTCACACGAAGCTGCAGTTATACACAAAAAGCTCGCAAGAACTTGAATACCTAGACGATTTCTGCTTTGTATGCGGCATCTTTGTCATAAAACATCTCAGGAGTTTTACTTCCATCGCTAGCTGATGGTTCATCTGATTGGGACTGTTCCCTAGCAAATCCACACAATCGTGACTGTAGTGGATTGAAACAGATCATAACCTGTTTCTTTTGCTCATCCAACTAAGCATGCTGTTTCAAAGTGTAAAAGTTTTTGTGACAGCTAAGGTTTTTCCTGCATATTTTACAGTAAAAAGAAAACTAAATCACCAATCCTACACCAGTCGTTTATCTTTCTGCCACTCGTGCCTTCTTTAGTTAACCGGGAGCAACAGAATTTGCAGTTGCTCATTGTCTTTCCTAAATACACTTGGAAGACCTGAAAGACAAGTAGGTTTAAACACAGCAGGAAAAACACTGAGTGCAAGATTTTTGCCATCAGAATACTATACCCATGGTACACTCCTGTTTTCACCATGGGCACCCATAAGGGGGGGGGGACTCGAGCCCCCTCCCTGGCCAAATGACGCTGCCTTATATTTGTAATAATTTAAAAATCATTTTCCACAAAATAAATTTTTCAAAAAAAAGTAAAGGGCTCCATTAAGCCAAAAATGGGCAGAAATAAAGTAAAATAATCTTTCAAGTGTAAAACTACCACAAACCACTATCAACAAATAAATGAAACTCAAAACAAACATAAATTAGAATAAATATCCAAGTCAAACTCAAAACAAGCAAAAATTAGCATTACTGGGGCTGACAACCCCCATGCCTTCTCAAGACCAGAACATAATTTAGGCTTTACAAAAAAAAAAAAAAAACCAACAACAACAACAACCCCCATGCCTTCTCAAAACCAGAACATAATTTAGGCTTTACTAAAAAAAAAAAAAAAAAAAAAAAAAAAAAAAAAAAAAAAAAAAAAAAAGACCAGCCAAAAAAGGACTAGGGACTAATTCCGAGCCCTGCACTGTCCTAAATTCCCCAGCCTTTTCATTGCATGGATTGAGGTTGGTTTCTGCGTATCAATTGGAATTCTACCCTTTCTTCCCCTTGTGCCAAATCTGTCTGAACCACAGATCACTGCCCCTTTAAGTGCAATACTGACTTTACACAACATAAGAACATCAACACATAAAAATAAGAATGAATATAGGCCCCAGAAGTCATACCCCTCCTCCAAAAGGCTAATGGAGCAAAACCTCTCAAGAAGTGTTGAAACCAAGAGGTTCAGTTTGATATGTAAGTGGAAAGAGACAAAGGGTATTACACTGTCTATCTAGCCAAAAAACCACACAAACTTCTAACCACCATTGAGTGACAAAAAAAGAAGAAAAAAAAGAACAGAACTAAATAGTGTCAACTAAGAATCCACAAACAAAAAGAACTAGGAAGAAGGTTCCAGAATTGAAGTTGAAGATTATGCCATGATCACATCCAAACCAGGAGGTGGGAGTGGTTTGGGGTTAGAGCTAAACCTCTACCGCCTCTCTATCAAAATACAGAAACAACAAAAATCCAAACTTCTTGGTTATTTTCACAGGTAAAAATACTCTGATTTGCACACCTTCCCCTCCCATTGCAAGCACCAAACCAAATTCTTTGGTACAAAAATAGTGATAATAATGACTGTAAAAAGATATAACAAGTGATTATAGCCTTTATAGGCATATATAAGATTTGGCATCATAATGATAACAGTACATAAAAATTAAGTTAATTTAACATTCAGAATAAATCATAGGTGTTGACTAAGTAGAGACTGCTGAGTTCCCTGCATGTTTTTTCCCTTTGATCACTTGGTAAAGAACCAATTTGTTGCTGAAACTTGAGAAGGGAGGTAACTCATTTTATTAGAAAACAAAAGCTGACCCCTTTCCTCCAACTGGCGGTTGTTTTAGCAGATGTTACACCTTTTTCAAGCTGGAATTTTGCAAGGTCCAGGCTGTGATGATTTGTAAAATGCACAACTCCTGCCTTGTTACAAAGACAAGCTTAGTCATGACTTGGTGCAAAAATGAACAAAGTCTTGGCTAAGTGCAACCATAAGTTAAGTTTAAGTTGGATTGGCTTGGTATACAGACAAACTAAGTCTTGACTCAGTGTAAAAACAGGCTTAGCCTTTAAGCAATCAATTTCATTGGTTTTAAGAAAGAATAAGTGATACTTGAACCTTAAGGATGTTCATGGGGGCAATATAATCACTCTTATTTGAGGTAATTTCAGTTCACTTTGGGTTTGGTTTATTCATTCATAGTCAATACTACTTGTTTTCAGTATGACCTGATTACTTACTTTAACTTCTGTTTGTTGTAAGTTACATTTATTCATTAATAGTGACTTCTCTTCATTTTCAGTTTGCCTTATTATATGACACTATTTCTGCTCTTTTCAGGTTTTAATACTGCTCTTTACTTTTCTATAAATTTTTTTTAATAAATTAAAAAAGGAAAAATAACTACACCACTATTAAATTGTTTTCTAAGCATCAATCCTGAATTTGGCCCAGCAATTTATAGATTTGTACCTATGTTTTCTTAGAATCCAAGTGAAATCCTCTGTTTGCCTTTGTATCCCTGACTGACAGGGATAATACTAATATTTTTCCACAAGCCCCCCCCCCCAAGGGTAAAAATTATGTGCAAGAAAACAATGTAATATGTTACTTACATTGCGAAATTCCCCCCCCCCCCTCAGACACAATACACATGGTTTTTATATTGTTACCTTCCCCCCAATTGCAAATTTGAGGACTTTTTTAGAAAACAATCTTTGCCAAAGAATATAATTTCAGTTTTTACTTTGTCTAACAATGGTACCCTGAGTCAATTTTTCTATGAAAATACTACCCTGAATTGACGATACCCACCTTCCAAGAGCTGCTCTCTTCAATTGCTTACATCTATATAATGAATCTCCATACTTCATAAGCCTGGTGTAATCTTTAGCAACATTGTCAATAAGATGCATGGCAATATTTAACTGACCCAGTGCCAATTTATAATGATCTCTATCATATAGTACATTCATTAAATCAGCATAAAAAGGGTGAATGTCTTCCAATTTCGGGAAATCTGTCAAAATCTGTGAAAGTTTGTCATGGAAATTTTGCTGTGTGAATTTGACTTTTCTCATGTAAAATTGTCTAATTCTGCTAATTTTATAATGTCTGTGAACAACTGTAGGTGTCTTTCTATTTGTTTTGGAGAGCATGATATCCACAAACTCCTAAAACAGAAAACATGAATTAGCAAAAAATTCAATTTCCAGAAACTACACTTAAAGTAATGTCAAAAAGTGTAAATCCTGTCAAACCCTCAAAACAAACAAATACTACACTATTTGTTATTTTTTCTGGTAGAAGGACTAGTAAAATTATTGTTTCATGCATAATATATAAATATTTAGAAATCAAAAGCTAAACCATATCTGAGATACATCCATCTTCTAAATATTTAAAGTCAAATTAAATACCTTAAAAATCACTTTTGAATGCTTACTAGAGATGAGTGTTACTATTTTTACTTAGTAGAAGTTACTGCACATGCTGCCATTTTATCCATCTTGTCAATATGCATAAGAAGAAATAACCTATCCATCAATAATCCTTGACCATGTTCAGATTCTCTACATTGATCTTAGCTTAATTATCTTGTAGTTGTAACCTGTAAATGGAGGGCCTCTAGTTTTATTCTAGAACTCCTTTTGAGCTTAAAATAGACAATTCCTGGGTAATACAAAAACAAAACTTTGCAAAGTGCTGCAAACTCAGAGAACTATTGAGTTCAAAACTTGAAGATGGAGAAGAAGACTTTGTTAGTTGCCAAAAAAACAAAACAAAAAACATAGTACAAAGGCCTACAATTACTTGCAGCTACCCTATACAATTTCTCTGCAGTTCCATTGTGCAAACAAAACACTAAATTATATGTCCTCATGGGCGAATAGTGATAATCTGTTGGTAGTAGGTCAACCAGTTCTAAACAATAGCATATTTTGTGATAATAATTTCAAGACTTAGAGTACCAGAACCCCTTACTAAGGTTTTAAACATTAACTTATCCTTCTCCTCTGAAAATTTCCTACCTAGTATGTCCTGGTCCTGTGGTACTGCATGATTTCTCATCAAGACTTGCTTTAAATTTTGAATAAATCTGCTGATGATTTCCCAAACAAAGAAGACAAAAGTCTCTTATTTTAATATTGACCAACATAAATTATTATTAAACTGAAACAACCCACTTTGCAGAAGGGGAGTAGCTGCAAAGAGAATATTTGTGGGTGACTTTGTAAGTGACTATTCTTAAGATTATTTATAAACCATGAATTGTGCCAGTATTGTATTCATCCATTGAAGGTAACATTTTACTTGGAATAGGTAATATAAATGATTAATGTTGAAGACTTGTAATGGTTATGGATCAGACAAATTAAGATAAATTATGACCTTTGCCAAAATTTTAATGAAATAACCCAAATTAATATGAATCAGGACCATCCCTTCTAGACTTGAGTTACTGTATTGAACTATAGTTGGCCCCAAAGTAATAATTACCCATCACAACTTTGAAAAAGTAATTACATTGTAATTCTCTCAATTGTTAATCTTCATAGAGAACCACGAACTAATAAACTATAATCTTTTACTGATTTATGGACCAGTATGCAGATTTGGATTGTTCCAAAACAGTAATTTGCATCTGTATATTTGGAGAGCACTGACTACCATTCCCCTTCATTAACTTATTGCTATGTCAGATATAGCAATAACTGAAGAAGTGGTATACAAAAGACACAACTATTAACATTTTTGAGTTGAAATGGGTGGGGTGCTGATGGCATCTATTCAAGAATAATGAAAAATGGCCAATGATACCCTTTCAGATCCCTTAGGTCAACTGTTTCAAAAAACAATTGATGATTCAATGACACCAGCAGACTGGAGCCTGTTGTCAAATGTTTAGGCGAAAATGGTTTTATACAGCCCCCCTTCCCCAGTGGAAAATCTGTAGATACTAACTTGGTCCTGTCTTATAATTGTGTTATGGACACAAAAAAAATAACAAAATTTAAAGTGGAAAACCCAGCCTAACTTGAATCACACATAAATTACTGTGAATGAATGGACCTAACCTAAAAACTAAAATGAATAATCAACATAAAATTAAGAGACAAAAATAAAAAATTGTCAATACACAGCAAGATTTTGCATTTTACCCAAACACACTTCTTCCAAACTTTTGCTCCTGTCAGCTTGCTATGCGTATGTATTGATAGGGGTTCCTCATTGCATGAAGTTGACCAACAAAACACCATGCCTATCCCAGAACACCAATACCATGATTTTGCACTCGGACAGAGTCTGTTTGGCCTTCACCTTTACAGGCAAGTATGTGTGTCTATGTTGCTTTGATTTAGGCATGATATACAAACCCATGTTTTTGTCTCCAGTTACAGTCTGACTCAAGAAACTGTCACCTTCTTCAAGCTGGCTCAAAAGATACCCTGGAAATGATTAAAGAGAGACATACCTCAAATTATCTAGATAGTCAGTCTAAAACTGTACTCCTTCCCATTTACAAAAAAGGCAATAAGACAGAGCATGTCAGTTATAGAGGCATATCTCTCATCAACACTGGAGCCAAATTATTTGCCATCATTCTACTACAGAGATTCCAAACATAAAGAAATATGCAACAATGGAAGAACCAGTCTGGTAAAGGATACTTGGATCAGATTTTTGCACTCCATTTGATCATGCAACAATGCAAAAGGTGCAACCTTCTACTCATCAACATATTCATAGATTATGTTACTGTCTTTGACTCAATTGAACATAATACTTTGTGCAAGATTCTACTTGAAGACAGCACATTCCATGAATTGTAAATATGAATGAACTGAAATCTAATCTTAGCAATGTAGATTGGAGTGAAGTTACTAATGAGAATGACCCAAATACTTCCTTAGATATACTTTATCGAATTTTGAATGAAAGATTGGACCTTCACTGCCCATTTAAAACTACATATTGGAAAAGAACCATGCCCAAAAAACCTTGGATAAGCATATCAAAATTAATCAAGGGGAAAAATCAACTGTATAAGATAAAAATGAAACACCCCTTGGCTCATAATTTACAGCAATTCAAAAATTATAAAATTTGCTGGTTAAAATTTATTATGAAAATTCATTTAAAAAATCTGATTCACCTCAGACTACATGGAATTTAATCAAGGAAAAAATTGAAATAATACTAAGACACAACGCCCTGAAGTGACCATAAATGAAAATGATTTTGAATTGAAGGGGAAGGATGTTGTTGCAGATTATCTTTCTCATATTAATGCTACTGTTGAACTGAATTCCCCTGAATCTCTGTTTTATTTATATAAAGGATATCTCCCACCATCTGAAAATTCTAGTATGTTCCTGGTCCCTGTTACTTTTGGTGAGTTCCAGAAAGTAATTACAAATTTAAAAAGTGGCAATTACCTAGCTCTAGATAGGCTCTCTACAAATATTCTGAAAGAACTTGCTTGTGTAACCCATGTTCTGTTGCTTTACAATTTAAATGCATCTATATCATCAGGGATCTTTCCAGAAGTATGGAAATCTGTACAAGTTATTCCGATTCATAAGAAAGGTGATAAGACAGATATATGCAACTATTGCCCAGTAGCTATTCTTTCCCCAATATCTAAGGTTCTAGAAAAAATAATAATGATAAAAAAAATTGTTTTGTATTTTGATAAAAGGAATTTATTTACTAAAAATCAGTTTGGATTCAGGTCAGGTCATTCTACTGAACAAGCTATTGCTGTGCTAATTTTAGAGATTAATGATTCACTAAATGATGAAAATCATGTGTCTACTCTTTTCTATGATATAAATAAGGGATTTGATATGCTCAATTACACAATTTTGGGGGAGAAAATTAATAACACAGGTATTAGAGATAATGGCCTAGATCTAATAAAATCTTACCTGCATGGTCAAAAAATTCAGGTAGAAATAAATGGGCACCTGTCAAGTCATATTGTTATTGATGAAACTGGAGTCCCCTGGGGATCAATATTAGGACCATTACTATTTTTGCTTTATATAAATGACATTCTGAGGTGTTTACCACAAGATAGTAGGTTAGCAGTCATTTTTGCAGATGATACAGCAGTGCCAGTAAAAGCTAAAATCCTATCTTTGTTGGTTGAGAAAATGGTGATAGCAATGAAATCTTTGAATAAATGGTTTGCATGTAACTACCTAGCTCCAAATTTTTCTAAAATTGAATTCATGATTTTTGATTGTAAATCAAAGTAGGATAAAAAGAGTAAATTCATTTTGTCACCTTGGGATTATTCTCAATGAGCTTTTATCCTTCTGTAAATATTAAGATTATTTGAGATTGAAACTTGCCCATAACTTAGGTTGTCTTCATAGATTGAAATATGTGTTTCTTTTTTCCATCCTTAAAATTTTATACCATTCCCGAATTGAATAATATCTAAATTATTGCCCTGTAATCTATCTCAACACATATATGGTCCATCTGCAACCTCTTCAGATAATTCAAAATAAGGCAATTAGAATTCTGGGTACTTTTGTTCATTGCTCAATGAGGCTTCAAAATCTCTTGGAAACCCAAACTTTATATGTTTTTCTCAATATACTTAATCTTAAACAACTGAAAGACCTGCATACAGCATTGTGGTATTATGATATTCAATCTTCAACAAATTATTTCCATGATTTGCATATAATTGAGACTCCCATTTCTCCTGCCCACCATGTCTGCTCCAAGAAGTATTACGTTCCTCCAATTAAATCAGAAAGAGCCAGATTCTCAATCAGATACCAGATTTCTTATATTGTAAATAAACTTAATTTAGTAGAAATGTTCCCAAAGTTTCAAGAGTATCTTCTTTGAAAAAACATATTTAAAAAATGATTCTTTGTTTGGATGTTGGGATTGATAAATAATTAATATTAGTATGAATTGTGTTGTGGTGTTCTTGCGCTGGGGTGGCCTCCTCTGTTATCTCCTACCTTGTATGTTTTTTTTTTATATCTTGTATTTGTTATTTTGGCATTTTCTTATATTTGTTTATGGCCAGTACATTGAGCCCTGCTATCCATCAACCAGTTTAGAAATTTATTGGTCATGTGTTTTTGTCAATAAAAAATCTTGATCTTGCTGACATCCTGGAAGCTTATTAGTAAGGATGTGCAGTCAGAGAGCTCAATCAGTCTTTGCTAGACTCTTCAGGCATCTTTGGACTTGTTGAGAGATTAGCTTAAGAAGAAAGATAAGCATTTTTAAGTAGCATGTGAACAGAATCTCAGACATGTCTAAGCCAGCATCAAGCTCTGCTGGCTTAGACATGCTTTACATTGCACTGACAATCACATAACCCCTACCAACATGACATAAAAAACACAAGAAGGAAAGTTTAAAAACTAGCAGACACTAGTTAAAAAGATCTAGATTGCACCAAATTGTCTGTAATCAAAGAAGGGCAACCTGAGCAGTTGTCATCATGGACATTGTCACAGACCTTTGAATTTTTGTACCCACTTATGAACTTGCTTTCACTCATAACAATATAACCATACACTTTGCAAATCTGTCAATCAATTTCTGCAGCAGAGAGGTTCCTTGCTGACAAAAACCTTATCCCTGAGCAAACCTCACACAGAGTGGGTGAGTTGATAGTCTTAAACATTTTGAAAGCCCAGAACAGAATCATACAGGTTAGCTACACATCTGAAACTGAGCGCAGTTGTTCCCAAGACATGCTGCTACACAGTACATGTGCTCATTGCAGTATGCATGTGAACAACTAGTGTCTAAAATAAAACAGACCTTAATTAAAAAACACACTTGGTAGCTCACAAGTGGGATTTTATTGTGCAAATGAGACAAATAACAGCTTGGTTCTATTTAATAAAACTAATAAAAAATGAGTCAAACTGTTTTCAAGGGATATAATTTGATTAAAAATTGAGACATAAACAAAGTGAATAAAAGTAAGGTAAAGGTTAAGAAGAGGGGCATATTTAAAGAAAACCCTTCAAAATTCTAAAAAAACACTTAAAACTATCATAAATACTTAGCTATCTTATTCCTGAAGGTGCTTTACTTTACCTGTACTCTCCAATGATGAGTAAGTTCCAAGGCATCAGCATGCAGTGCTGATGCCTAGGAACTTTATTTCTGATGTATATGAGAGGTAAGTTTAAACTTTACCCCACCCCCTCCCTAATGTGCAAATATATACCCTGAATTGGTATATATAGGGGTGAGGGGCAAAATTAATTTCTAACAAAAATGACTATTATATCTGGAAAGAGCTTAAAAAAGGCATTGAGAGGTAAGTTTACTTTATTTGTAAGTCAATAATATGAATTGCAAAATATTTACCCATACTTTAGCCTTTGGACCCATCCCTGAAAGTTTCATTTTCCTAACCCAACCCCTTTCCAAGATAGCCAAAAGTAGCTAAAGTAGAATTTTACTGGAAAGGGTAGAGATGGTAGCTTGATAACACCTTCCTAGGATATGTTTTACACCCTGGATTTGATTTGGAAAGTTGTAGACATTTAGCTCAGCAAGGCTAATTTGCAAAGATGGGGAACAGCAATGGGCTCCCATAAGCTAAATTTTAGGGAGGGGGAGTGGATTACCTGATCTAATTGGCACTTTCAATGCTGCATAATAGAAATCTGAAAACAAAAATATAAGGCAGCATCATTCAGCCAGGGGGGGGGGCTGGAGCCCTCCCATTTGAGTGCCCATGGAAACAGCTCTCCAACAAGTACTTTATCAAAATAAACAATGGAGCATTTGTTTATACAGGGCATGTTTTTAAGTAAGTACTGTTTTGGAATTAAAAAAAAAGACATGCAAAGACATCACAATAATTTTATTTTTACATGAAAGCCTTGTATCTTAATCTACTTTTCTTTAATTTCAATGAATACTGAGGCACTTGTCATAACATGGCACCAGTTTTTGAATACCCTCCTCATAAAATTCTGCTGCCTGACTTGTTAACCACTGTATCACAACTGTTTTGACTTTGTTATTGTCTTGGAGATGCTGACCACCCAGGTGTTTCTTCAAGTAAAGGAACAAATGGTAGTTGCAAGTGCCAGATCCTGGCTGTATGGAGGATGATCTAGAGTTTCCCATTTAAAAGATTTGATGACATCTTTGGTCTGATTAGCCACATGTGGATGGGCATTGTCATGCAGCAAACTCAACTTGCCACATCTTTTGTTCTGGATACAGTGTTCATTCAGAGTTCATGGTGAAAAGACCTGTTTTGGATTCAAACCTATTGCAAAGGATTATATCAATGCAGACAAAAAAAATAGCTTTCTCCTGGATTATAAACAAACCTGTGTGGCAAGTTTATCTTTAATGAACTTAATTTCCCATTATTCAGCACTCATCGCCTGACCATCACGTGTACTTTGTGTGTGTTGGTCTAAATCATTTTTGAAGTGAATTTATAACAAGATGAGCGTTTCTGAGCTTTTGTATTCACTGCTGTTGAACTTTGTTTTTGAAAATTTAAGTGGTGTTGATGAAGCCATTATTTTACGGAAAGGAGTGGACTTTTTTAAAGATTTGGAAACTGTTAAGTCAGAGAAAGCAAAGCTATGGAGTTTTGTGAATGAAAATGATCCCCCTGTCAGAAGGGGCACTAATGCAATTCTCAGTCACCTGCAAGATATTATAGACTTTATGAAGAAATGTGATGCTGATGGAAAACAGCTCCCTTGTTTTGTCATCAAAAGGCCAACAGAGGTCCCTGTTATCTCTGCTACAGCATTTACACACATCACAACCAAGCTTACAAGCCTTGAGCAAGCGATTTTGCTAGTTTCTGCAAAGATTGATTCATACAATCTGAACTTTCCTCAAATACCTGTGATTAGCCAACCTGCTGCATGTGATACACATACTACAATTTTGATCTCCAATCCCCCACCTAAGCATGGTGACCCGCTAAAGCGAAAATCAGTAATAGACTCAATTTCTGGTCATCAACTGGTGTCCAGAGTGCACGCGACTAAAAATTGGTGGATGGTGAATATTGAGAAATCTGCAGCTGAAGATTTTTGCAAATCAGCAAAGGAAGCTCTACCTGGTTCTAGCGTGAAAGTTTTATTTAAAAAACACACTGGTGCTATTTGAGAAGTCCCATCTGATTTTGAGCTTGAAATGCTATGGAACCAGTTTGGTATAATCCGGTCTAGTTGATTTGGAATAAGCAAATTGGTTAAGCTTGAATTTGCAGAAGCAATTACTAAAGGATCATTTCTGCAAAACAGTGTGAAGATTGGGTATGAAAACTTCCATGTTTATGAGTTCAAGCAATTGCCAAAGTGTTGCTTAAAGTGTTGTTCCCCTGGGCACTTGGAAAGTGCATGTACTAGTAGCACTCCGAAGTGCACTCATTGTGCTGGACCTCATTTATCTACAAACAGTGATTGTTGTACAGAATCTCCAAAATGTGCCAATTATGGAGGATCTCATCCTTCTTACAGCCTATGATGCCCTGTGATTAAGAAGATCACTGATAAGGTCTATTCTCAGAAATGAATCTGGACATAAGTATAGTCTCATTTAATATTAATGGAACAACAGGCAAGGACTTTTTTTATTGATGATCTGTATGTTAATTACAACGTTTGTCTCCAAGAACATTTACTGACTGCCTTTAGCGAAAATTTTCTGAGACAAAGCAGTGATCTCATTGTTTTTGTGTGTCCAGCTAAAATTATGTGTGGCTGCCCTTCTGGCAGCTTAGTATGTGTTTTTAAGAAAAATATTTCTGGTGCGAGTCCTGTGCTTTTCCAATCAGATGACACTTTCCTTGCAGTGCGTCTTGGTAATATTGTATTAATTAATGTGTATCTGCCATATAATGATTGTTCCATTCATTCACTTCAGAATTTCTCTTGTGCTTGTAATGGTCTTAAAACTTTAATTCAAAAGATATTGGATAACGGGTTGCATTTTGTTATTGCTGGTGATTTTAATACCAATCTGGTTTCTGATTACGTAAGGAATGGTCAGCTTTTTTATTCTCTCCTGGCTTATAAATTTGTTTGGAAGTCCCATGATTATACGTATATTCACCATTCAGGTAGTAAATCAGACATTGATCACGTTATTTGTTCTGCAGCTCTTGTCTGCTTGCCAGTTACAGTTCATTTTGACAAGAATGATCTTGATCACCTTCTGCTGTCTTTTTGTTTATCAAAGTCTGTTATTTGTTCTGGGAGTATGTTCTAAATGGTTTTATAAGCCTGATTAGAATGATGTGAATTTTTCTGTTTATCTTATAACATTGGCTTCACTTCTAAGCATAATTTATGTTCCTTATCAGCTTTTGCAGTGTAGTCAGAATTTTATTTATGCTAAATATGAAATAGACCAATATTATCATTCTATTCTCTCTGCTATGAAAGAAGCTGAAAAAATTTCTGTCCCAGTAAAGCAAATATGAAAGAATACTCAAAAGCCTCTTTGGTCACTTGACTCTAACCTTAAGGCCTGTAAAAGTAAAGCTAAATTTTGGCTAAAAATTTGGACAGATTGTGGTTGGCCTATGTCCGGTAATGTTTTTCTTATTAAACAGAAAACTAAATTAGAATTTAAGAAGTATCTAAAAAGTGTCCCATACCAAGGGCTTGATTTTCCATCTTTGCCTAAAGATTGGAAGAAAGTAATTAATACTAGTAAAAAAGATGATTCTGATGTAAGTAGTAATGTTATTCCACCAAGTTCTTGGCATGCATATTATTCAAAGATTTTCTCCATTTTGAATTATTCTGTTCATAGAAAGTTTGGTGAAAAATTGTCCCTTGATTTCTAAGTCAGTGCTTTGTTTTGCCTTGTGCTATGTGCTGCATTTGTTTGCATTTTGCCTATTGTGCTATGAAGTTTTGAATCATCTTAAGTCAAAATCTATTGATGCTGATGGTATCTCTAAAATGCATCTAACTCCCCAATGTGCAAAACTTGTGTCATATCTTGCACTTTTGTTTCAAATGTGCTTGGCATCTTCTGTCATCCCAGAAAGCTTTTTGTGTGGCAGTGTGACTTCAATTTTAAAAAGAGGTAAACTGCCAACAGATTGCTCTTCTTACCATCCAGTTTCTGTTTCTTGCAATATTAGCAAGGTCTTTGAGTATAATCTTTTACCTAATTTAACTCAAAATATTTCTGTCTTTGGTGAAAATCAACTTGGTTTCAGACCTGGTGTGGGGCGCCAACATGCTCATCATGTCCTTTCTTCTATTCTACTTTCTAATTCTTCTAAGGGTAAAGGCGTACATCTCTGTACACTTGATCTTTCAAAGGCTTTTGATTCTGTTGTTCATAACCAGCTTTTCTTTTCTTTGGCTTTATCTGGTGTTAATTTTTTGGTTATATACCTTCTACAGTTTTGGTATTCTATTTCTTACCTCTGCCTGAAATCTTCTCCAGAAACAACTATTATTAAAGAAACAACTATTATTAAAGTGCTTCATGGTGTAAGGCAGGGAGGTGTTTTATCACCAACCCTGTTCAAAATTTGTATTTCTACTGTTCTGGAAAAGATCTCAGGCACTTATTTTTCTGGTTCTACTGATATTTCTTACATTGCCTATGCTGATGACATTCTGTTGATTAGTTGTACTAAGTCTGCTCTTTCTGCAATGGTTTCCTTACTTTCTCAGTCTTTCCTAAATACTGGTCTATCCCTGAATCTTGACAAGTGTGAATTCTTATCTTATAATCTGTCTTTGTCTACTCCTCTGGTATGTAATGAATTTTCTGTTTTTCCTTTTGGTGGCTTTGTATTACTGTTTCTAATTCTCTAGCTCTCTTTTGTAAACAGATTGTTGCTGATTCAGTAAGAAAAATTCAGTTCAGTTATTCAAAAATTGTAGCAAACCATGGAAAATATAACAGAAGAGCTCTTGGGCACTTATTCTTGACTTTTTCTGATCATTCTGTGCTTTATTTTTTGGGTGTTCATTCTGTTCTTAATCTAAAGGATTTAAAAAGGATTAAAGTTACTTATTTCAAATTTCTTCTTTCTCTGTCACCATGGACTAGAAATTGGTATCTAGTTAAAAAATTTTATGTTACGGATGTAACTCAAAAGCTTGGTGACCTACACAAAAAGCTTTCTGCAGATGCATTTTGTAAATTTGGCCCTAACCATGGTTCTTAGTTTAATTTAATTGCTAGTGTTTGTTGAGTTCTTTTTTTTTTCTTTTTTATAATTATGTACTCCACTTGTACTACTTTTTGTTAGTTGTGGGTAATAAATGATTGATTGAATGCAGATTGTTCAATGTCTCACAATAAGATGCTGCATTGATTGTCTCATTACAAGGCATAAACTCCACTAGTAATACTCTTTTTTTGTCCCAAAAAACTGTGCACATGATTTTCTGGGCAGAAATTGTTTGCTTAAACTTCACTTTTTTGGGTGGTGATTAATGTTGCCATTCCATGGATTGTTCTTTTGATTCTGGTGTGATGTAGGCCACCTATGTTTTGTCACCAGTAACAATTTGGTAAAAAAAATCTTCACCTTCATTATGGTACCACTCAAGGAAAGTCAATGGGTCAATATATACCAAATCATATTATTGAGTTAGGACTAAAGTGAATACACCATTTGATGCCATTTTTTATGCTGATTACAAATATAATAAGCATTTCTATCGGAAATGAATTTCAGCCCCCCCCCCTATATATGCCAATTCAGGGTTAGGTATAGCCTATATAGGGGGGGGGGGGCTGAAATTTATTTCCAATAGAAATGCTTATTATATTTGTAATCAGCATAAAAAAAGGCATTGAATGGTGTATTCACTTTATTTGAAACTCAATAATATGATTTGGTATATATTGACCAGTCAATGCATTGCCTAAATATTTGGTTTTGTGCAAATCCATCAACATTTTTGGAACTCAATGTGAACACAATTTCCACTAATTCAAGTTCTCAGTCATAATGCAATACAAAACCCTATGAGAATATTGAGGAAACCAGTTGCACATTGATGAAATTGTAAAGCCTCTGTTTTCTCTCACCTTTTCTTCTACTTTCTACACCAAATCTTCATTAAAGACTGAAGGATGCCCACTCTATTCTTCATCATGCACATTTGTGTAGCCATCTTTAAATGCTCTCCCCCATTTCCTTATCATTATATTACTCATAATGTTTTGTCCATAAACTTCACAGATCTCACAAAGAATATCAATTGGTTTTACACCTTTAGCACTAAGAAATTGTATAACAGCCTGTACTTCATAATTGGCAGGTCTCACAATTGTTGGAGGCATCTTTAAGACTCAGTAAACAATGTATATAATGAAAAATCAGACTTTAATGGTGTCAGTACATAGACAAGAGATAGGTAACCAGTGTGCAACATGCAGAATGCTGACCATAGCACTGTGGCAGCAGAATTGCAAAACAGTACTTACTTAAAAAACATGCCTCATATATCAAGAAGGGGGAGGAGTCAAGCAATGCACTTTAAGGAATGAGACATGTAGGCTAGCCAAGACTACATGTACACTTAGCCAAGACTAAGTAGGCTAGGAATTTCCTTAACACCATTCCTAGTCTTTGAGATTCATCTAATTAATTCAAAATATGTCATTTGGGATTAAGATATTAGAGGCTGTAATGCTAAGGGATAGCTTAGCCTATTACATGGTTGAAAGCCTAGGCTAGCCTATCAACCTAAGCCCATGGATAAAAATACATAAAAAGCTAAAATACCAAAATGATAACTAACCTTTGCAGTTGGTACAACCACAATCTTTTTGAAATTGTACTGAGACATTTTGACTCTGATTCTTTAAATATAAATAAAAAGGCTAGTTAAATTTTAGGAAAAGACAGGATTTGCTATTTGTTGCTGCTGTAATGTTTTAATTTAATAAATTCTCGAATTACAGCAGTGTCATAAATAAATTTCAACAAATTCGCTCTTCTGGAGATATATTTATTTTTGTGCTTGATTTATGTATGATGTCGTGTAAATTGAATAATATTAAAGTTGTGCTTGTAGATTTGAGTGGTACTCTTCATGTTGATAAAGCAGCTGTTCCTGGCTCACCAGCAGCTTTGAAAAGGTGAATTTTTGTTTATTTTGTAAGATAGATGGGGGTTGCATTGTATTCCTTCTTAATTAAAATCAGTTCTCAAACTTCTCACTCAACGCCCCGCCCAGAGTGATTTATCACAATTTCTTGTAATTGTTTTTCTTGTGCTGTGATTTCTATTGGCAAGTGAATTCTAGTGTTTATTTTTAAACTTAGTGATTTTGGCTTTTTTTGAATTTTTTTTTCTGAATCACAGGTAAAAATTCAATGGGCAAAGCAATAAGACGCTTGATTCCAAATAAAATTAGTATTGGCATTCTAGCTTTTAGGAGACAATATGTAAGAAATGAAGCATTTATTGTTATAAAATGTTCAATGCGCTTCTTTTATCATTTGCATGACTTTTTCCTTCAATAGGGGAGACCAGCTCAGTTTAGCCACAGCCCAGGTTCGTCATTTGCATTTAACTAGGGAGCCATCAATGGAAAAATTCCCATAATTTAGCGTTTAAATCTAAGTTGCAATCTAGTAGCAAAAGTTTGGATGTATCCAATTTTGAGTTGAACCCCGTTTTCCAGGTTTTGTATGGTAAGTTGATTTTTAGGGCTTGAAAAGTAAATTTTTGTGTTAAAGAAAAATGAAAAAGTTGCTCTCTAACCTAAGGGTAAGAAAAAACTTTTTGTGTCAATAGAAACGTCTGAGACTTAATAAACTATTAATGATAGACATTTACCGCCATCTATTATAACAACTGGAAAGTGCTGATTTTTCTCCAAAGAGGGAAAAAGCCCACGTTCGCCACAAAAAAAACCAGCTCTGATTCGCCACTCTAGGACTGGCAAATCTGGGCCTGGCGAGCCTGGAAAGCTAAGTTTTTGCAACATACTTCATTGATATTTGCTGCATATTTTGTCAGATACACTCGATGAAGAAATGACAATCCCATATACCTTAGCCTGGAAAATTCTGTATGGTTGGATCAAACCTTGCTTGGCCCAGAAAAAGTAGCTTGGTAATGAAACTAAAAATAAACTTAAATTAAAAATAAAACAGCTTGTCAGAGCTGCTGTAATCAAAGTTATTGTAAAGAAACAGAACACGAAAACGGCTGTAAAAAAATATGAAATACCAGGGACAACTTGGAGGGGACACGTCACCAAGGCTGATAAACAGGATGTGGATATTGAGCTTCAAGCTCTCTCATTTTTCTCACCACTTTATTCTACAAGGCAGATCTTTACAGAAGAACAAGAAAATGCTCTTCCTAAATGCTTGCAAGTTGTGTGCCATATGCATTATGGTTTAAAACCGCTTGAAGTTCGTAAGATTGCTTGCAGGTATTCTCTCGCAAAAGGACTTGCCATCCTAAATTCATAGACAAGCAAATCAGTGACAATCAAAATGCTGCAGGTGAAGATAGGTACCGCGGTTTTATGACAAGACACTCACATATTACTATAAGAGCACCTGAAGCAACCAGTTTCGGCCATGCAATTGCTTTCAATCGTGTGACAGTTGGGATATTTTTTTGAAAATCTTTGTGATGTGTACTAGCACCACAAATTTACAGCACAAAATATCTGAAATGTCGACGAAACTGGACTATCAACAGTCCACAAGCCAGGGAAAAATGTTGCAGCAAAAGGAAAGAAACAGGTAGGAAAGATAACATCAGAAGAAAGAGAGCAGAATATTACTATGTGTCTTTATGCAGAATATTACTATGTGTGCAGTTATCAACCATTTTATCAATCATGCAAGACCGAGTAAGGCTAATCCTGTGCTTCTAATACTTGACAATCACATTAGTCGTTACAGTAGTGAATTGCTTGACTTAGCCAAAGAAAACAAGAGTTGTCATGCTCACTGTTCCGCCTCATACAACGCATAAGCTGCATCCACATGACAGGTCAGTTATGTTTTCTTTGAAGGCTTTCTACAACAGGGAATCTGTGACTTTTATGACGAGCATAAATGCGAGAATATCTCAATGTATAACATCTCTGAGCTTTCTGGAAAAGCGTATCCCAAAGTAGTTACACCAGAAAACATAATCAGTGGTTTTCGCTGCCCCGGCATTTTTCCTTTCAATCCCAAGATTTTCAAAAATCACAAGTTCCTCAGTTCATACGTTTCTGATTGACCATCAACTTTGAACCACGGTGCCATGGAACCTCCATCACCCATTGCTTCTTCTGCTGATGATGATACGGCTAATATGCCTACCAACCATGAGAATGATACTCAATCTTTCTCAAGATTCCCTTCACACGGACAAGCTGTATAAAGCTTCTCTAAACTAGTTGATGTGTCTCCATTTCTGAAAGGTTCTCCGAGAAAACAAATCAGACATGCCGTGAAAAAAAGACTGCCAAAATTTTGACTGATACCCAAGTGAAAGAAAGAATCCGCCAGGAAGAGGAACTGAAAGCTGCGGAAAAGAGGAAAAAGAATAGAAAACCCAGGAGTTTAAAGAAAGCTAAATTGCAAGAAGCAAGCAAGCTATTGTTTGTCAAGAGTGAAAGTGAATCTGATAATGTTGAGAGGGAGCTTGACGATGAGAGTGAGGACAGTCTTAAGCTAGGAGAAGATAAGGAAGATGTGGGAAACAAGCCAATAAAAGTCGGTAACTTTGTTTTAGTTGGACCTGCAGTTAAAAAGAGTACTAAGTGCTTCTTTGTTGCAAAAGTTTTGAAGGAATATACAGTTGAACTTAATGTTCTATTCTTGAAGTGCGTAGAACCAAGCAAGTTTGTGCTTACCGAAGAAGAATCGTGCGTCTTAAAGTCCGAGGATTAGGTAAGCCCTCAGTCTCGGGTGGGACTTGAAGACTTGCCAAAAGGCTGAAGTTTGGTGTTGACCTTTCAGGATACAAGATGCGTTAATCGGTAGTACTGTTCCATCTAATGAGATGACCGTTAACAGTAAACCTAGCTAGGATTTGATTTAGAGAAGTTAGTCTTTGAGTAGACAACTGTCCTAAGCCCGTTTATTTTTTGTATCTGAATTCTGACACACAATTAAAAATCTGATAAACAACAAATTCTAGGACTAATTCTAGAGGAGTAAAAGCTTTTCTTGACTTGAGTTAAGACGTTGGCGAACGTGGGCCAATCTGTGGCGAATGTGTGCCAGGGTGGCCCTGGTTCGCCACTTTCGGAACACATCAGTGTAACCCATTTGTCTCCTACATCCAGAAAATTGGTCGTCAGGGATTTGTTTTGGAGATACCCCAAACATGAACATATACATGACAAATTTCAGAATTATTTAAAGTCGAAATCTGTGTTTGCAAAAAATTAATAACCTGAAAAGTGGTGAACGTGGGCTGGTCTCCCCCAACCTATGTCTGCTTTCTTACTAGTTTACCCTAGATCTTATATTTGACTCTACGACAAGATTATATAAATATGTCAAAGGAATGAGAGAGAGAACCATGTTAAAGATGTTTTTTTCATTTAGTGTTTTACAAACAAAAGGGAAAGAAAATAAACAAATGACACAGTGAGAAAGTTGTATCCTCAAGACAGCATAGGAAAATGGAGTTTCCATTTGGGTAATATATTCAGAGTTTCATGGACAAACAGAAAGCTAATAAATCAATGAATATGTGAGAAAGAAGCTTTTTGAACATAGCAAGAAAAACTGGGTTTTTCATCAACATTTTTTGCATAAAATGCTAAAATGAAACGGGACTTTAAATAGATCCATATATCGCGGTTGTACAAGGTACACTGCGTATGAGGGAAAGTGGTTAAAATATGATTATGAGGCTCTGCGAAGCAGGATTAATTAGGTATTTGTGTAATTGCAAGCAATTCAGTATTTTCCTAGTAAATTGTATTGGAACGGTAATTGATTTTCCCAGATAAAAATGGTCGTAGTGAAATCTTAATAGTTTGTTTCTTGGAATTAATTTGACAACTAAGCCAGACAAAAGCAACTGACCTTAAGTTATTGCTGTAGATTTAAGTTGCACCTTGGTATTGGTACCCTGTGGCAGAACAGTAAATTAATAATCCACATGGCAATACATGACCTGTGGTTCCATTCCAGCTTCCGCAAAGATTGGCGACAAAACCAGTAGAAATAAAAATTAAAACCAAAAAGACGCGGATATTTCGCTTATATGAAATCGAGGTGTCTTTAACGCTGATGAAACAAAGGTAAAAACTAAAAAAAACTAAAAACAAATGAAAGCCAAAACCAAGGAATAAAAACAACCAATATTAATATCTACAATTGTTGCAACTGATTCACATAGGTCACAGAAGCTAATACAGTTACTTCGATGAGAACACCAAAGCAACTTGATAAAGTAATATCAGAGGCAACGCTCTAGCGTTGCCTATAGTAAAGGCCATACGGCTCCAATGTTTTGTTATTATTATTTATTTATTTACTATTTTTTTCCAGAGGCACTTCATATGGAAGGAGTCGTTGTAGAAACTTCAAAGAGGGCTCATTCGAATGGAAATCGAGAGTTCTAGTACACTTTTTAAGGGTCAAAAGTGATTGGAGGGTAACTAGCCCCCCATGCCCATCATTCCCCCAAACACATCCAATCAAAATTTTGCGATAGCCATTTTGTTCAGCGTAGTTGATTTCCTGATAGAAAATAATTATTGAGGAGGACACTCCCCCACAACCCTCAGGGCAAGGGTTTTAAGTTTTACCCGGGGGCCATATAAGAACGATGTTGGCACAATGTATTATTTATTATTTTTTCCTTTAGAGCAGGGAACTTAGTATCGAAGAAGTTGTCGTAGAAACTTCGAAAAGGGCACATTCAATTGGAAATTGGAGTGGCTTGTGCCCTTTTTAATAGTCGAAAGTGACTGGAAGGCAACTAACACCCCTTCTACGCCCACCATTTCCCGAAACACATCCAATCAAAATTTTGAGATAGCCATTTTGTTCAGCGTAGTTGATTTCCAGATATAAATTATGTTTTTGAAGAGGACACTCCCCCAGAGCCTTCAGGGCAAGGGTTGTAAGTTATGCCATGGGGGCATATAAGGTTTTTATAGAAGGCGTTGTTGTAGAAACTTCAAAAAAGGCTCATTTGATTGGAAATTCAAAGAGCTAGTGCCCTTTTTAATAGTCAAAATAGATTGGAGGGCAACTAACCCCCCTGTCACGCCCACCTTTTCCCCAAACACATCCAGTCAAAATTTTCATATAGCCATTTTATTCAACGTAGTTTTAAGTTCTGGAAATTAGGTCTTTAAGGATGACACCCCCCCCCCCCCGCCCCCCGGGCAGGGGTTGGAAGTTATGCCCTGGGGGCATATAAGGTTTCATGTAGACAGCCTTGTCGTAGAAACTTCAGAAAGGGCTCATTCGATTGGAACTTTAAATGGCTAGTTCCTTATTTAATAGTCGAAAGTGATTCTAAGGCAACTGACACCTCTTCCACGCCCACAATTTCCCCAAACACATCTAATCAAAATTTTGATATAGCCATTTTGTTCAACGTAGTTGAAAGCTCTGGAAGCTATATGTTTCAGCAGGAAACTCCCCCCACGGTCTTCAGGGGCAAGGGTTATAAGTTATGCCCTGGGGGCATATATGGTTCTTATGGAAGGAATGTTCATATAAACTTCAGAGAGGGCTCATTTGATTGGAAATTGAAAGTTCTAGTTCACTCTTTAAGCGTCAAAAGATATTGGAGGGTAGCCAGCTTCCCTCCCCCCCATCCATGCCCTTTTTTCCTCAAACCCATCCGATAAAAACTTTGAGATAGCTTTTTTTTCTAAAATAGTTCAAAGACCATATAACGAAAACCATATAACGTCGTCACAACCCCCCAGGTCCCAGGGGCAGGCGTTGTAAGTTAAGCCCTGGGGCATGTATGGATCGTATGAAAGGGATGCTCGTATAAACTTCAGAGAGGGCTCATTTGATTGGAAATTGAAAGTTCGAGCTCACTTTTTAACAGTCAAAAGAGATCCAAGGGCAGCTAGCCCCCCCCTCGGCTTTTAATCTGATTAAAATTTTCAGATGGAGATTTTGTTAAAAATAGTTCAAAGGTCGGATAAGAAAAAATCCGGTTTCAATACAACCCCCCAGGGCCCAGGGGAAGGCTTTCTAAGTTATGCCTTAAGGGCATGTATGGTTCTTATGAAAGGGATGCTTGTATAAACTTCATAGAGGGCTCATTCGATTGGAAATTGAAAGTTCTAGTTCACTTTTAAAGAGTCAAAAGAGACCGAAGCTTAATTAGTCAAGAGAGTCAAGAGAGTTAAGGGCAACTAGCCACGCTCTTTTTCCCAAACCCATCCGTTACAAATTTTGAGATGGTCAGTTTTTTTGGAAACTGTTCAAAAATTAGATAACAAAAACTCCCCCCAGGGCCCGGGGGATAGGCGTTGTAAGTATTGCCCTGGGGGCGTATATGGTTCTTATGAAAGGGATGCTCGTATAAACTTCAGAGGGGGCTCATTTGAATGGAAATGGAAAGTTTTAGTTCAATTTTTAAGAGTCAAAAGACATCCGAGGGCAACTAGCCCCCCCCCCACACCCCTTTTCCCCAAGCCCATCCGATAAAATATTTATAATAGCCGTTTCATTAAAAATAATTCAAAGGTCAGATAAGAAAAATTCCTCTGTCGGCGTAACCCACCAGGGCCAGGAGGCAGGCGTTGTGAGTAATTTTCTAGGGGCATATATAGTTCTTATGGAAGGGATGCTCGTATAAACCTCGGAGAGGGCTCATTTGATTGGAAATTGAAAGTTTTTGTTCACTTTTTAAGAGTCAAAAGAGATCGGAGGGCAATTAGCCCCCCCTCCTCCACAGCCTAAATGCATCAGATAAAAATTTTGAGATAGAAATTTTGTTAAAAAGAGTTCAAAGTTCTGATAACAAAAAACTCTTGTGTCGACACAGCCATCCCTCCCCCAGGGCCCGGGGGTAGGCGTTGTAAGTTATGCCCTGGGGGCATATATGGTTGTTATGAAAGGGATGCTCGTATAAACTTCCTAGAGGGCTCATTTGATTGGAAATTGAAAGTTGTAATTCACTTTTAAGAGTCAAAAGTGATTGGAGGGCAGCTAGCCTCCCCTCACACTCCGTTTATTTTTTTCCCAGAGGCATTTCATATAGAAGGGGTCGTCGTATAAACTTATAACGGGGCTCATTAGATTGGAAATCGAGAGTTCTAGTGCCCTTTTAAAGAATCATAAGTCATCGGAGGGCAACTGCTCCCCCTCCCAAGTCCTTTTTCCCCAAATACATCTGATAAAAATTTGAGGCAGCCATTTTGTTAAAAATAGTTAAAAAATTATATAACTAAAACTCCTTTACGTATGGCCATTTCGTTAAAAATAGTTCAAAGGTCAGATGAGAAAAACTCCTGTGTCGACACAACCCCCCAGGGCCCAGGGAAGATGTTGTAAGTATTGCTCTGGGGGCATATACGGTTCTTATGGAAGGTATGCTCGTATAAACTTCGGAGGGCTCATATGATTAGAAATTGAAAATTCTCGTTCACTTTTTAAGAGTCAAAAGAGATAGGAGGGTAACTATCCCCCCTCTCCACGCCCTATTTTCCTCAATCCTATCCGATCAGAACTTTGAGAGAGCCATTTTTTCAAAATAGTTCAAAGGTCAGATAACAAAAACTCCGGTGTCGACACATCCCCCCAGGGCCCGGGGGCAGGCATTGTAAGCTATGTCCTTGGACTTTATGTGGTTCTTATGAAAAGGATGCTCGGTTATACTTCAGAGAGGGTTCATTTGAATGGAAATTAAAAGTTGTAGTTCATTTTTTCAGAGTGAAAAAAGATCGGAGGGCAACTAGCCCCTCCTGTCCTCCACGCCTTTGGATGTATCGGATGGATAAACCTATCTGATAAAAATTTGAGGTGACAATTTTGTTAAAAATAGTTCAACCATCAGATATTGAAACTCCAGGGTCGACACAACCCCCCAGGGCCCAGGGACAGGCGTTGTAAATTATACCCTGGAGATATATATGGTTCTTATAGAAGGGATACTGGTATAAACTTCAGAGAGGGCTCACTTGATTGAAAATAGTAATTTCTAGTTCAATTTTAAAGAGTCATAAGAGACCGAAGCTTAATTAGTCTTCACACGCCCTTTTTCCCCAAACCCATCCGATAAAAATTTTGAGATAGCAATTTTGTTAAAAATAGTTCAAACATCAGATAATAAAACTCCGAGGTTGACACAAACCCATTTTTTCACTTTGATATTGTTACTTTGATACCAGTTCTGATACTTTGATGAAAATTTGATATTTTTTTTTAAGTGATTTTGAAATAAGGAATTTCTAGAAACTTGAAATTTTTTGCGATCAAAAACGAACAAAAATTAATTAAAAAAAAAACTCCGAAAAATAAGTTTTTCAAAGAAAGGTAAAAGCCATTTTAAACTTCAGCTCAGCAGATGCAAATACCTTTTAAAATCCAAACTCAAAACGACCAGAAATTACTATTAAAGAATAAATGAAACCCAAAACGAACAGAAATTAAATAAACAATCATAGCAGAAACACACAAGTAATAATATAAATGAATAAATAGATCTTAAAGTGACTAATGCTTAGATTGAATATGAAAATCAAGCTTAAAACGAAAAAAAACATTTTTCTATTGAAGCATAAATGAGACTTAAAACGAACAGAAATTAGATAAACAATCAATGCAAACAAACATACAATAGATATTAATGTAAATTAATAAATCAATCTTAAAACGAGTTAAACTTCAATTGAATATGCAAATCAAGCTTGAAATGAACAAAAATCAATACAAACAAGAGTTTGGGTGTGACCTCCTTCTCTCACTGTAAAAGTCTAAAACCTACTGCGTCATTGGCGCTTTACTGAAAACTATATGCGCCTTTAACAGTCTTGGAAAGTATAAACAACATCAAATTGAATATTTGATGTATGAGGACATTAATTGTTGAAAGATCCATCAGTTCAAGAATTTGTTTCACCGTAATTGTATTTTTATTTTCAATGCTGTAAGAACTGGAAAAGAAAATATTTGCAACATAATTCGTTTTCAGTTAAGGGCCAATGACGCAGTAGGCTTTTGATTTTTATTTACAGTTAGGAAAGGAGGCAGTATCCAAACACTTGTTTGTAGTGAAACTATATTCGTCTTTAACATCTTTAAAAAGAGCTAATAAATTATACTGAATATTGGATGTGTAATGATATTAATTGCTGAAAGATCATCAGTTCAAAATGTTGCCATAATTTAAATGTTTATTTTCAATATTAAGTATAAAAGAAAATATTTGTCATAAAATTGGTTTTCAGTAAACTGCCAATGACGCCGTAGATTTTAGACTTTTACAATGAGAGAAGGAGGTGATACCCAAACTCTTCTTTATAGTAATTTTTGTTCGTTTCAAGCTTGATTTGCTTATTCAATTTAAGTTTCACTCGTTTTAAGATTTATTTTTTAATTTGCATTAATATCTATTGTATGTTTGTTTGCATTGTTTGTTTATTTAATTCCTGTTCGTTTTAAGTTTCATTTATGCTTCAATAGGAAAATATTTTTTTCGTCTTAAGCTTGATTTTCATATTGAATCTAAGCACTACTCGCTTGAAGATCTATTTATTCATTTATATCATTACTTGTTGTATGTTTTTGCTATGATTGTTTATTTAATTTCTGTTCGTTTTGGGTTTCATTTATTCTTTAATAGTAATTTCTGGTCGTTTTGAGTTTGAATTTTAAAAGGTATTTGTATCTGCTGAGCTTAAGTTTAAAATGGTCTTTACTTTTCTTTGAAAAACTTATTTTTCGGAAAGTTTTTTTTAATTAATAAAATGGAAATGAAATTAATCATTCTGTTGTGAAAAAATCCTATTGTTTGCTACCCTTGCTGCAATTCTCCTAGGTCTTGTATTAAACATTTATAACATTCTTTTCAAAATTGAGCCACTAGTTAATGGGGGTATTAGTAGAGATGCCCCAGGAGATACTAACTATACAAGATCACA
>JAQQPU010000231.1:58124-68646 GCA_029168905.1 Artemia sp. Kazakhstan ARC1039 | reverse complement strand
CCCATGTCTTCACGTCCTCTTTTCCCCAAATGCATCAGATAGGAATTTTGGGACAGCCATTTTGTTCAAAATAGTCTGGAGATCATATAACACGGTCTTTGTGGTTGAAACAACCCTACAGAGCATGGGGGCAAGGGCTGTAAGTGGTGCTCCGTGAACATATGAGGTTTATATGAAAGGAGTGGTCATATAAAGTTAGAGAAAGGTCATTTGCTTGGAAATAGAGAGTTTTAGTTCCCTTTTAAGAGTCAAAATTTATAGAGCGCAACTACCACACCCTCCACCGCCCTCGGCACCCTTTTTCCTCGAAACACATCTGATCGACATTTTGAGATAAGCATTTTGTTCTAAATAGTCCAAAGAACAAATAACAATGCCTCCAGGGTTGACACAACCCCACAGAGCCCAGGGGCAAGGGTTGTAAGTTATGTTCGGGGGCACATAAGGTTTTTACGGGATGAGTGGTCGTGTAAACTTCGGATGGGCTTCATTTGATTGTAAATTGGAAGTTCTAGTGTTTTTTTAAGATTCAAAAGTGACTAGAGGGTAACCAGCCCCCCATCCCCATCATTTGCCAAAACACATCTAATCAAAGTTTTAAGACAGCTATTTTGTTCTGAATTGTTGAAAGTCCAGTAATTATGCCTTTGGGGATGTCAACGGCCCACAGCCCTCAGCGCAAGGGCCTTAAGTTAGGGCTATAAGGGCGTAAGGGTTGTTCAGGGGAGTGTTAAACTAAATCAGAACACGTTATGCACATACTGGTTGTCAAAAAGGCGTAACTCAGGAACAACTGAATACATTAATTTGGAACTTCCAGG
Source organism: Artemia sp. Kazakhstan ARC1039 (assembly GCA_029168905.1). Classification (NCBI taxonomy): domain Eukaryota; kingdom Metazoa; phylum Arthropoda; class Branchiopoda; order Anostraca; family Artemiidae; genus Artemia; species Artemia sp. Kazakhstan ARC1039. The sequence continues at coordinate 67,825 of JAQQPU010000231.1, read as the reverse complement.
TAATGATAAGGGAGATGATCAATTGAACAAATAGGCAATATTTGAACGCTACTACTGCTGTTACTACTGCAACAACTACTACTACTACCAATAAAACTACAGCTTCTGTACTATCAAGGCTGAGTATATTGAAATGAACATCTGAGGAAACATTGAGGGAAAAGTTGAACTATAACAAAACATACTATATGCAAGCAGATTACTGAAACAGGTGTATCAGCAATATTTTTTAGATCAGCTTACTGTACTAAGATGAAACTTCTGGGGCGTCATTAGGGTGATGTTCAACTGACCAAAAGGCAACATTTCCCTGCTACAACTGCTATTAATACTTCTGCTACTGCTGTTACTACTACTTCTAATGCAACATTATTCCTGCTAGTACTGGTCCTTCTACTACAACTACTACTAAGCTGTTAAGAGGACGTATCAGCAATGTTTCAGGGACGGTCGATGGCATTAACTTGAAACTTCCAGCGTTTGTTGAAGGGGGTGTTAAAGAAACCAAAGGTGCTAAGCACATATTGCTACTAATGCTATTACTTCTACTATGACAATTGCTACTGCGCATGCTAGGGTATTAAGATGGAGCTTTCAATTAATATTTAGGCGGATGTTGAACTAAATCAAAACAAACTATGAGCGTGTAGATTTTTAAAAGCTCTAGTACCTTTCTTAAGAGTCGAAAGTGATTGGAGACCAAGCCCATTAATTTTTCAAACACATCCAATCAAGCTTTTGAGACAGCCATATTGTTCAGCATAGTGGAAAGGTCCAGTGACTATGTCTCTATGGATATTGGGTTTGTCAAACGCCCACAGTTCAGCAACTTGCCTATTATGTTTTAAAACTAAATCAAAAGGCACTTTCTGTATACTGGCTTTTAATAAGACACCTCAGCAACATCTCAAGAATGACTGAGGGTATTAAGTCGAAACTTTCATGGTTTTTACTATTTCCACTTGTGCTCTTACAATTTAACTAAATCAAATGAGTGCAAATATATCCAGGTCGCCAAAGAGTATAGATAAAATTTTTGGAAATATTTTTTTTTTAATTAAGTTTTTATTAAGTTTTTTTTTCAGGTCCACTTGAGGAGGTATAAAACATAAATTAAACAAAACTATCTTTGTCAAGATTTTCAAAAGAGTTGTGTCAAGATTTTCAAATGCTGTTAAGTTTTCTTAAAAGGTATCTCGAGCATACAAATAGCATGCCAAACAATGAATTCCAACAGAAGAAAGAACGAAAAGACATAATTTTTTTTCCATTAAAAAGACTAGCCCTATGTCAATGAAAATAAACAGATATTAATTTAAACAATTTTCCCACAAAACAAGTTTTTCATAGAAAAGGAAAGAGCTCCATTAAACCAAAAATGAACCAAAATAAAGTCAAATAATCTTCCAAGCGTAACACTAACACAAATCACCATGGATAAATAAATAAAACCAAAAACGAACAGAAATTACAATAAATAACCGACTCAAACTCAAAAGAACAGAAATTAACATAAGCAGGGCTGAAAACCCCCATGTCTCTTCAAGACCAGAACATAATTCGCACTTTACTGAAAACAAAATAAATTTATAGATGTTTTCACTTTTAACTTTAATAGCTCAAAAATTATTGAGATTTTAAGGAATGAATATCAGTATATTTTTATTAAACAGACAATCTGCGTTCATTTGTTGTTGGTTTTCTCAGTAAAGAGCAAATTATGTCCCGGTCTTGAGAAGGCATGGGGGTTATCAGCCCTACTCATATTAATTTTGCTCGTTTTGAGTTACTTGTTGTAATTTCTGTTTGTTCTGGGTTTCATTTATTTATTGACTGTGACTTATGGTATCTTTCAGTTGGAAGATTGTTTGAATATATTTCTGCTCATTTTTGATTTAACAGACCTCTTTACTATATATATTTCCAGTGGGCTTAATAAATTATTATCATAGTTACATAAGATACCACTAGGTTTGACCGAGTGTAATTTATACTAAGTTTAATTAATTTAGTGATCCATTAAAAATCTAAATTGTAAATTATATTAAACAATATATACTAATGTGTTGCACTAATATATGCAAAAATGTATGCTAAGTTAAATTAAAAAGAAGACACTTACACGGGGGGGGGGGGGAGAAACTAAAATCCACCGAAGTAAAAAGAAGGTTTTGAAGTCGGTTCAATGCCTTATCCTTAGACCTTAGATGTGTCTGTGCCTCCTGAGGAATCCAGGGCATCAAGAGCCGCCGATCTTCCCGATTTTTTGCTGTTGCCAGTACGTATATCCTCTCGCAAAGGTTAGATTGATGTTTGCGGGCTACTTAGATCTATCTAGTACGTTCGTTGCAGGGCATTACTGGGTCTGCTTCTGCAGCGTCAACCCGTTGATTGTCACTGGAACGCTACATTGGGTAGCCGGAGATTATCTATACGTGGCCAAGGTATCTCCATCTTGAATCTCCTACGACGTCTGTCACAAGAGGCTGGTCTATCATTTCGTGGATGAGTTGGTTACTTATCCTCTGCTGCCAATGGATGTTGAAAATTCTTTTTAGATATGAGCTTTTGAAAGCGAGCATTCTTCTATCTTGTTCTTGGCCAAGGTACCAGGTTTCCGCTGCACAAAGTAGAACTGGTATAACATTGCTATTGAGAAGTTGCAGTTTCAGCCGTAGAAAGTAGCTTTACGACCACCAAACTCCCCTTAGTCTACTGAAGGCTCCATTGATTTGACTAATTCTTGTGAGTAACTCTTTTGTGTTCGACACGGTTTTGTCAATTATGATTCCAAGGTGTTTAGAATGGGCGAGTTGCTCTATATATTGCTCTTTACATATGACGATCAATAGCAAGTATGTGGTAGCCATGTATTTCGTTTCCTCAGCATTCATTTTCATGCCCATTTAGTTTCATTTCTCCCTCACCTGGACTGCTGGTTTCAATAAATTATTATTTATTCATTTTAGAAATATATTTTTATTTATTCTTCAACAATAGCGCTAATACTCTATCATAAGTAAAGATTATATGGAGATACAACAGTAGTAAACATAAAGAAGCAAAGATATATTTTGACTGATTTTTTTTTACGGAACCCACAAAAAGTACAGCTTTAGACTCAAGTCAGCAATATTTTGTCAAAGGACTGAACCGACTGGGATCCTATGCGAGCTAGATTTTTTCTTTCGAGAGAGATTAAACCACATAAGACTGTGGGAGGTGTTCTACATGGCTGCAGCTTTTTTTTTTTTAGTCCTGGACAAGGAAAAAAAACATACATATCCTCCAGAGCCACTGATGGCGCATAGAGTGTCGACAATTGTTGACGTTAAGTTCAGTCCTGGAGAGACCAGAAATCGCTTTGTCTCCGATCCTCATCAAAGGACTGAAATCAAGGCCCTTTGATTCCTTATAACCATCAAGGGCTTGCGCCTAAATGCGTTTCCAAGACAGACTGGCTGTGTTTATTCAAAGCTCCTTATTCGCCTATTCAAGGCTGTGCTTATCCAATACACAAGAAAGTAAATTTCCCACTTTCGTTCCAAAACCTGCAATTCATATGATATCTGAACTGGGAACACAAATAAATTATTAAAGTACAGGGAAATGTAACGAATTCTTGAAGTTTACTTTTTTACTCATATACCACTGAAAATTTTACCTCGTATCGAAGATTGTAAAATAAATAAACACCTTGTTTGAACATTCAAAGTATTTGCTTCTTGTTTTTTTGTTTTGTTTTTTAGAATAGATTCACTTTTATTATGTCGCTGAAAAATCTAAATTCCGAAGCCTTAACACAATGCTTGACGCAGTAGAAAATTGCATTTTAAGTTCGGCTGACGTCCTAACTGCTGAAGAAGATAGATATAACATAGGAATGTATATTCAAAGTATATTCAGAACCTAGATGAAGTGTCTCAGTTGCGTAATGTATTTCAGTAAATGTTGGAATTTGTCTTCTAACTAGGTTCTTTTGCTTTATCATATATATTTTAATTTTGTAGAGCTGTTCTAGATGGTGCCACAATTATTGCGATTCATAAAGGCCGCTATTACAAACGACCGGATGGATTGGCCCTTGGCCCAGGACCTTTTGTGGCAGCACTAGAGTATGCTACCAATACAACTGCCATAACAGTTGGAAAACCTGAAAAATCATTTTTCCTTTCTGCTTTTGAAGATTTGAATGTCAATCCTGAGGAAGTAGTTATGATTGGTGATGTATGTCAATCTGTATTTTCCTAGCTATATATATAAAATAGGGTTCTCGCTAGAATTAGACCTTTGACACCTGGGTCAATGTCCCTTTGATTCTAAACTTGGGGTAGCAACTTGCTTATTTGGAACACAAATATATCGAACTCAAGATAGTAACTTCCTATTTCCGGTTACTCTTTGAAAACAAGACTGAACAGCCACCTATGCTTTCTATCAAAAATAAACATTAAGCTTTAAAGGCTTAAAATTTCTATTCTGAGGGGGGAGGGCATCAACAAAGACTTATCCCCTATTTTCTTCTGTATACACAATTAACTTCTATTTTCTGAGTGTAGCCTAATGATTTCAGCGAGTAATGATCTCACTATTACCCTGTGTGCAAGGAGACACTATTATGCCATCTGCATTACTTTAGCGATTTTCCTGAGCAGTAAAATTAATTTGATGATCCCTGTTTGTAGATACCCTTAAATTTTTTGGGCACCAAAATTAGTAGCCTAGTAGTAGTGACCTTGAAAGTTTCAAGCTAATACCTTTAGCCGTTCCTATTATATTATAAGTTCCCCCTATTGCTAATCTGGACACATCTGGTGTCTTTTGGTTTGGTTCAGCATCCCCCCTAACATTCTCTAATCAAAAATACCCCTTTTTGTAATGGCATGTCCTGTTCGTTTACAGTGGGCAAAATACGTAATTTACAACCCTTAACTTGGAGGATGTCGTAGCCCCGGAGGCATGGTTATTAGACCTTTGAACGAACGTTATTCTGGAAAATTTCGATCAATGCTGGGGAAGGAGCATCTGCTATTGCAATTGGGGGAAGAGTTTGCTGCCCATCAATTGCTTTTGAACATGCCTTGAAAGTTTTAGCTTAATACCTTAAGCTGTCCCTGAGATATTGCTGATATGCCCTTTTGACAACCAGTTTGCAAATAGTGTGTTTTGAATTTTTTTCAAATCTTCCTCAAAATGTTTGAAAGTGGTCAGAAATTTTGCTTTTTGATTTTGTTTTATTTTGTTCAATACCCCCTCATAATTTCCTGATAGTAATTGCAAGTAAAAGTAGTTGCAGTCACAAGCAATTGCAGTTGCAGTCACGAGTAGCTGCAGTTGCAGTAGTAGTGGCCGTGAAAGTTTCAAGTTAATGTCCTTACCTGTTCTTAAACATTCCCCGAAATTTCAGCTTGTTACCCTTAACCTTTTCGGACAGACCTAGGATCAAATATTCTTCTACTTTTCCAATGATAGGTCATGCACGAAATTGACAATTTGCATAATTTACATTTCTTGACCCAGGTGCTCTGGGGGGTATGGTATCTCCAGAGGAATAATTGTTAGACCTTTTAACTATTTTGAACAAAATCTTTTCAATTTTTTTTTATCAATGTTGAGTGGGGCGTCTAAAACAGCAAAGGAGGGGGGGGAGGGGCTGGCTGCTCTCCGATCCCTCTTCAACAACCCCTTCAACATACTTTGAATGTTTCAATTTTAATACCTTGAGCTGCTCTTTTCATATTGCATGTTCGCTTTTATGACACCATCCTGCATGAATTGTGTTTTGATTATGTTTTACATCCTCTCAACATTTTTTAAAAGTTTTACCTTATTATTCTAGAAGTTTTAGCGTTGTTGGAAACTCAGGATCAAACATGCCCCCTTTTCCCAATAACTATCCTTGTGGTTGAACATAGGGCAACTTATTTAACTTGTAACACTTGCCCAAGGGGCTGTGGGGGGTTATGTTACATCCGGAGGCACATTTATTTAACATTTGGATTATTTTGAATAAGACGGCTATTTCAAATTTTGATCAGATGTATTTGAGGAAAAAGCAGCTAAAAAGGGTATGGAAGGGAGGCTGGCTGCCCACCAACTCCTTTTCAAGACCCCTCACCATGCCCTGAAAGTTTTAACTTAATACCCTCAGCCATTCCTTATTTATTGTCGAAGCGCTCTTATGGCAGCTATTATGCAACATAGTGTGTTTTGATTGTTTTTGGTATCCCTATCAATATTTCTTCAAAGTTTCACCTTTAACCTTTCACGATCAAACAGTGATCCTTTTCCCAGTAAAAATCTTATATGTTAAACAATGGGCAACCTGCAGAACTTACAGCCCTTGTCTCGGGGGCTGTAGGGGTTCAAGTCCGCCCTGGAGGCATACTTATTTGATGTTTGGACTAATTTGAACAACCTGGGGATCTCAAAAAATTCTTTGGGTGTATTTGGGGAAAAAGGGCTCGGGAGTAAGGCTGGTTTCCGATCACTTTTGAGTTTTAAAAGGGCTCTAGAACTTCCAATTTTCAATTGAAAGAGCCCCCTTTGAAGTTTATACGATCGCCACTTCCATATGAAGGGCCTCTGGGAAAATAATGATACGTTGAAGCCTTATGACCTAGAATAGAAGATTCCCACCTGCTGCCAACGAGCCCTTAGGGGTTTCCTTAGTAGGTGCAGCAAAAAGTTCTGCATTTTTTTTGTCAAATAAAATTATCTTATCTTAAAAAACAAACTATCTTATCTTAATACGCTAGAGCACTGCCTCTGTTATAAAGTGCGCTTAAGTACATCATAGTACGACCTTCATAATTGGCTTTAAAAAATATTCTACCATTTGATGGTCAAAATATTTTTGTAATTATTTTTCTAGTACCAACTTTTATGGAATATTCTTATGAAGTTTCAAAATTGAGAGCAAGTCCAATATTTTGAATCTACCAGACAATTAATAGAAAAAATTATCCTGAATTTATTTACTTTAAATAAGTGCTGTACTTTTTTGTTTTTGTGCTTTCAGGGATTTTAGGTTTATCAGTGATTTATTCAGTGCTTAAGTTATTTTTTTTATGACCAGTCCTGATAGAAAAATTGAATCTCTTAGGCTCCGTCCTCTCGCATCAATACATTTTCCAAGCATATTTTGCAGTGTTGTCACCCTTATCACTCTTGGTTTCCCATTGATGACCATTGATAGTTTTGTTCCTCTTATAAAAATTTTCTCCCAGGATGTTCGTGATGATGTAGAAGGTGCTGTTAAAGCTGGGCTCTTTGCGATTCTGGTCAAAACTGGGAAGTATCGTACCGGTGATGAAGAAATAGCAATTAGTCTTTCTGCCGTGGCAGTAAAAGATTTTGCAGCAGCAGTAGACCACATTCTATCAAATCGTCGTTAGCATTGACTCTTTTATATTCTAGATTATGGAAAGAGAACTTTGTGGCTACTACTATTATTGCGCAATGTTGTAGATAAAGTCTTGAGAAGATATGTATGAGATAATACTTATGAGGCAAATAAATCCTGTAGGCAAGGTTTTCAGGGAAGAAAAGTATGGTTTTAGATAGGTAGATTACGCGCTGGTTTCTTGCTTGGATAATAGATTAGCAGTGTTTATCCATTAGACCACCTTAGTCCTGGCCCTATAGACTGTGAACCGACATCTGATAAAAAAAATACTTTCAAAAAGAAAATAAAAAAATCAACGTTTTTTTGTCTACTGTTAGTGTTTTAGCTCTATAGGATATTTTTTCTGCTTTTTTAAACACTACTGAACACGATGAAAAAACAAAAAAACACCCAAAATATTAGGTATGAAATATAGAAAGAAATTCACAGCATAATGTTTTCAAACACTATCAATTTAAGAATGTCATTAAAATTTGAACTTTAAAACACGGTAATACATATAGAAAAGTGAACGTTTTCAGCTGAAATTAAGGGGCAACAGTAAAACTTAAAACGAACAGTAATAATTCCGTATGTGAGGGGGGTTGATCCATCTTCAAAACATCGCTCTTTACGCTGAAGTTTGACTTTTTTCCCAATTTCTTAAGAACGAATGTTATTCCAGTACCCAGAGTTAAACAGAGTCAGAGACAGGACGCAGCCTTGTTTTACTCGAAGCTCAACTGGAAGTTTGTAGAATTCAAGATTGTTCCATTTGTGGCATTATAGATTGTGGCAATAAGGACTGTGGCACCTGTGGCAATAATGATCGACCGCGCTAGATGTAATGTTAAGGGGATTACCCCGTATACCGATCGCGCCAGCTGCGCTGTTAAGGTTTAAAGCTGTGAACGTACACCTTATAAGTTTTCCGATAGTGCCACTTATAGCGCTAGAGATTGTGCCATTGAGGAGTGCGCCTCAGCAATGGGGAGTAAGGTAAATGGGTGACCGCGCCACTCTCAATCTTAGAGAGAAAATAAAATATGTAACTATATAAATGTAAGCTCTTTTCCTCGAGTTATCTGCTTGTCAATTACCTCTAATGTTATGCAGAAATCAGATTCCTTAGGGAACGTTACCGATGGAGACCTACGAACTAGTTACCTGCTGTGCAGTTGTATACAGACATATAAATAAAACAAACACAAATAGAAAAGCAATAGTTTTATTGAGACTTACATTTAGGTGTACAACAGTGCTTCACTTCAACTGACAACAATAGAGGCAGAGATAATAATGACCAAATCTCTACAATGACTGCATAATGATAATTCTGACAAATGAATGACCAATAATAGTTCTGACAAACGAATGCATCGAAAAGATTATGACAACTGAATGCCCCGAAAAACACTTTTCTTCATTATATTAAACTATTCCTGCTTCTACGCCCTGAGTGCTATTTCACTATTGGCCCAACTCTTGTGAAGGGCCCGCTACCTTGTAATTATGTTTCCAAACTCAGTTCATTATGCTAACTGTCCATCCAATAATTTGTTTTAAATATTTTTGATAATTAAACATTCATACTGCTCTTATAACTTATACTTCCTGTGAACTTTGTATCTAGCATTTTTTTTTATTGCCGAGCATCTTCGCGAAATTCAAAACCGATTAGCGTCAATGTTTGGCTGAGACTAGAATGTGGTTTTTCTTTTGCTGATTAAGAAGTTTTCTTTTTGAAACAGGATTTAAACTTAATTAGGGGAAGTTTAATTTATGTCGAAATTATCTTTAGAAGGAAAGAATTTGACTTTTTTTTGTATTTTAAATACATCAAATATTACTCACGGTACATATTACCCTTCCCATTATTTAATGACGTCCCGTCATAAGGACTTGCTTGCCCTTGGGTTTTTGAAATATTCACTATTTGTTAACTATTGGTCCTACGTAATTTTAATTGACATTGTATTATTTTTACTTTTATATAAGCTTAATCAAGAGTGCTAAAAATTTTCTCTATCACTTTTCTTATTTTATTATATATCCCTTTCTAAAGATCATCTACCTGACTAAGATTAACTATGGTTCTAGCCTAGCTACTATAATAAAGATTCTTTTTCTACATCTAACACTGATGACACTTACATTTCCAACAAGGTTGGGGCTATTCTACCTTTACTATAAGATTTTTTTAAAATGCACCTTTTACAAGTTTTTTTTATTTTGCTAACTATAGGATAATTATGCTTCCTATCTACGCTAAATTAATGGGGAAATACATTGATTTTACATTAACTCTATCTAA
>JAQQPU010000231.1:20108-57803 GCA_029168905.1 Artemia sp. Kazakhstan ARC1039 | reverse complement strand
TCGAAGTTGTTTTTTTCAAAACTATTTTTTATCAAAATTATTAAAATATGACATGTGTAAATTCACACGGATTTCACCACCTGCGTGTCTCTTATCGTACTCACTCCTTCTATTATAAATTATGGTCCTTCACTCCTTTCGTCTTGGCAAGAAATTTTAAAACACTTACAATATGGTTTCTTCACAGAACAGTTCGAGCATGGTTATGTTCATCTTGGACGAAACGCTTTCTTTAATTGTCAAACGGGAAATGATACTCGCAGGTACAGGTCTGTGGAATTTTGATATCAGAGTTCATTATCACCTGGTGTTTTTGGATAGTTCATAAGGTGCCTTATCGTTAAGGGGTTGAACACTGGGACTGTTGGGACTTGGGACTTGATCTATTATCAACACAGTCCGGATTGGGTTGATTTTCTTCTCAGCATATCGTTCTTGGGATATTTTAAAGTACATAGGGAATGTAATTCTCGTATAAAATTGTTCGTTTGTGCACTTAGAGATTATAGTTCTCTTATAAAATTGTTAGTGCATGGCTTGCGTCTATTAACTTTCGCGGTGATTCCTTGGTTAATCACAGGGTAATTGATGTTTGGATTTGGAATGGGTCGACATCAAACTTTAGTGACTCCTTCAACATATTGTCTTTAACTTGTGGGAGGAGTATATTGTCACTGAGGGGTTAGTCACTGGGGTTAATTTTGGTTTCTGTAATTCCATGGTTGGTTTCCAGATCCATTTTTCAGAAATTATCTCGTAACATTTATGGGATAACAGAGATATGAACTTTTAGCATTTCCTAGAGGTGATAGGATGGATTCCAAGAAATGGTCGAAAGGGATTCGATACGTGAATCTGTCACACATAAATAATTTTTGGGTTCATCAAATATCATAACTATACAGTCATATGGTACATGGGTCCATAAGGATTATCAAGGGTGATATTTATGCACTTATATCTTGTACTGGTCGATGGGGTTCTCAGGATTTATGTGTTTATATAGTTCGACAATGCACTGGATACTGAGATTCAAATATAGTGTTACCTGATGCGTAATATGGTTTGTGGTCGAGGAAGCAACGATCAAAAGGTAACTGTAATTTTCGTAAACGAAGCTAGGACGAAAATTGCCTGGAGTCTACGGTGAGTACTCTTCGTTGGTTGAGGTATGACGAAAATAGATGCTACTAGGTTGTATCTGCACTGGACTACGCATTGTAATGATCGATTTCCAATATTTCTTTCCACTTCCTGTAATAAGAATAACGAGGCAGAATCACGCGTTCTTTAAAACAAGTCGTCATAATACATAACAAACAATATTATAGGTTACTGTTACGGTAAATTTTAAACCACAAGACAATATTAAACAAATACATTGATATTGATACAAATAATTTGATTTTGACAAAACAATGTCATTATCATGTCAGTTTCAAATATATATACTATTTTCGTTGGGAAATCTAAAACAGAGATTTCTTCTAATTTGTTTTGAGAAAAAAACGACGATACAAGACTTATTTAATCCTTCAACACTTATTTAATTCTCCCTTAGATTTAAAACAATCCTTTAAACATAAGTTACTCTACATTGTTAAATTTGAGGTCTCAGTTTACAACATATTTCATGTCTTCATTGTTCACGCACATCCGTGTTGTTTAAGAAACGCATGTTGCAGCGTCGTAGCCGCACGGTTTTACGTAAATGACACTTACAATGAGGGAACAAGACATAGCAAGGACGAGTGGAGACCTCTATACCCACTCGTTTTTTAATGTCTTCCCTTTTCTTGACTTAGACGTTCTCATGGGGTTCCGGGTTTAACTTCTGCATTTCAGCCGTTTCCCCGTGTTTTTCATTTGGGTTTTGCCTTCTTAGTCTCAGGATTTTTCCATAAGTAAAAGTCAGTAAGGCTCTCATGGTCAGGGAAATCTTGAATACGACACATACGGTCAGTGGTATGTTCCACCAGAATTTGGTTGAGAATAATCCGTATCTATTATCCACATACATTAATCTTTGGTCTTCATTTGTAAATAGGGGGATCTGGGAGTCTAATGCTTCTCTTATTTTTGTAAGCCTTAATGTCCCTTTATTCTTTTCTATTTTTGACCATATCAAGGTTTTCATTTCCTCACTTTCTATATTGGGAATAGTGTACGACAGGTTAATTGCCTTGAAATTGATTATTTTGGGACTTATTATATTTGTGCTTGTGGTAATTAACGGCGTTCGAACAGTTGACTCTTTAGTTACAAGTCGACATCCTTGTTTTATGGTTTTCGTACCCACATCTTGTAACAGTAATTCTGTCCTGTAACTTGGATCTATTCTTTCTGTATTATTATAACAAGACAAAGTTCCAACAGTTTCTCTTGGAACAGAAAATAACCAAAGGTCATTTCTAAGGTGTATGAATATTTCTCGTTTAGAACTTCCTATCAAGGCTTCGCAGGAATCAGGTATTTCTTCCTGTTGGGTGTCTTTTAAGAATATATCTAACATACAAGATCCAGATTTGACATTATAAATAGGTAACGTAAGCTGGCATACTAGGTTTTTGAATAATACGCACTCTTTCAAGTCTTGTGGATTGGCTAGGGTGTATTTTCGTCTATCTTGATCAACAAGCAAATACTCTGCTTCAGGTGTGATAGTCATAAATGAATTTGTCTTCTTCATGTTAGCAGGGAAGGTCGAAATTTTGTACAAGTCGTAAACGGATTGTTAGTTTTTCAATGGAATTGTTACTACCGCAAATAGATAGATAGATAGATAGATATTTATTGCAACAAAAGCCTTTTCGGGCCATGGCAAAATAACAAAACAAAAATAAATACAAAAAAAAACACACATTAAATTACTCACAATTCATCAAAAAGGTTTCTCTATGTGCCATACCCACTCTTACAAATTTACCCAACCTTCTAAAATCATCAAAATTTCTACTTTTTAAAATTTTTTCAAACCAATCCACCCCTCCAAAATCTGTTGAAAACACTTCCCTCCTCAAATTTCTTAACTCCTGGCATGTACCCACAAAATGGATAAGATCTTCCTCCTCTCCACACATAGGACACTGGTAAGGACCATTTTTAATCCTATAATTCCCAATATATTTCCTCCTTTCTTCAATACCCAAAAAATTACCACGAACCGAAATTACCCATCTTAAATCCTCACTACTCATCCCTGCTTTAAAGTAAACTTCCTCCCCCAAACCTCCTTTTCCAGCCCATACAGCCCCAGGGACGCCGAGGATGATTTCTGATTCTGCCACCTTTGAATTTCCTGCTCTATTAGTCTATCCTTTACTTTTTTTGCAACTAGCCCCACTTACACACCTAGCCCCTTCCCCTCATTCCAATACTCACTAAAACCATATCCATCAATAGTCTCTTTAACCCAGTTTGGCCAAGAACTTTTCCTGCCATCTACTAGCATCTCCTCATATGCATTCTTTACTAGCCTCCTACTAGGCATATTTATAATCCTTTCCTAATAATTTACTATCCGCACTAACCTTCCCACCCTTAATGATAACAAACCTAAATCACCTTTTAATACTACATGATTAAACTTATCACTAACCCCCATTAACCGCTTAAAATACATCAACTGTAACCGGTCTACCTTATCAGCCTTCTCCATACCCCACACCTCTGCTGCAAAAGACATTACGGAAGCTAGCTTAGCCTGGAATATCCTTTTCTGAAGCCTAAGGTCTGTCAGGCCTACTTTCAAAACACTACTCTTTAAAACTAGCCATATAGCCCTAAGACCTTTACTAGCTACATGATCAATTTAACCTTTCAACCTACCATTTGAAGTAAAATTGTATCCTAAATAAACAAAATCTTCAACTAATTTAAGCACTTCTTCTCCTACACTAAACCTTTCCTCTATATTTCCATGTTGTCGAAATACCATAACTACTGACTTTGTGACATTTAGGACCAAACGCTTCCCATCTAGATATGAGGACACCATTCCTAGCAGTTTTTGAAGATCAGGCCCATCTTTNTTAGGATAGGCTTCGGGGTTTTTTCTTAAGTTACACGCTTCGCATGTGCTCACAAATTCTTTAAGTTTTGTTACTGCCGACGGCACGTAAAAATATTGTTTTAATTTACGGAAAGTTTTCGTTATTCCTAAATGTCCACCAATTTCTGAATGAAAATATTCGAATGCAGGTATTATTAAGCTTTGGGATGATACAGGTATTATTGAGGTTTGGTTTCTATTTGCTTCAGCAGTCACGATTCTGCATAGTATTTCTTCATCAAGGTCATAGTAAAAATTATCTACCTCTTTTCTAAGAGTTTTGAATTTATCTGGTAACGCATCATTATTCACAAAGTAATTAATAAGTGCTACACACATTTAGTCCTTTTTTGATTTCTTTTTATATTTTCTAAAGACAAGGGACAATAGTTATCCTTATTTTCTTTTACTGTGTCTTTGACTTTGTTTTTCTTACATTTATGTTTACTCTTAGCATTGATAGCGTTAACTTCGTTTTCCTCGGCGTCCGACGGCATATTTTCTGGGAATCTACTCAAAAAGTCACAAGCTGCATTTTGTTTACCTTTTAAATATTCAAATTCGTAATCTAGGTCTTGGATTTTCATAATCCATCTAGCTAGAATTCCCGTGGGGTTTTTAAATGTGCGCAGGTACTGCAAGCTTTAATGGCCTGATCGTAGTATAAATCATCTAACAATTAAATAGTGTCTAAATTTGTCCAACTGGTGGATTATAGATAATAATTCTAAGTTTGTGGCGGAATAACTACTTTCGCCTTTTGATAAGGTTCTACTCGAATAGCATATAACTTTTTTATTTTGTTTTTGTTTAGGCGTTCCCTCTAGAGGATTAGGGTTTTCTGCCGGGATTATTTGCGAAAGAATAGCGCCAATGCCCTTTGAACTAGCATCGGTTGTGACCACAAATTTTCCGTTTTCGAAATCAGGCAGCGATAATATTGGTTCAGAAGTGAGTGCCTTTTTGAGACGGTCTAGGGAAGTTTGAGCTTCCTGGGACCAGCTCACATTTTGGGAGTTCCCTTTAGTTAATTCCGTGAGGGGTTTCGCAATTTGGGCGTAATTGCACACGAATTTTCTAAAGTAACCAGTAAGACCTAAAATTCCTCTTATTCTTTCATAGTTCTAGGTGGTTTGAGGTTTTCAACACATTTTATTTTGTCTGGGTCTGGAGATATCTCTCCTTGCGTCACCACTACTCCTAAAAATTTAATTTTAGTTTGAAATAAATTTACTTTTTCAGGCCGGCATTTTAAATTGCCCTCTCTGAATTTCTCGACCACATTAGCTAATGTTGATAAGTGTTGTTCAGCGTTTTCTCCCACGCATATGACATCATCCACAAAATGAACGATATTCTTTAATCCTCGTAACAGGTGTAATAAGGGTCTACATAGCGCGCTTGAACTTGTCTTAAGTTCAAAAGGTACTCTCAAGTATTCATATGAACCACATTCGGTCGTAGAAAATGCAGTTTTATGGACATCTTTTTTGGCTATTTTCACTTGGTGGTAGCCTTGGGTATGATCCAAGGAAGTAAAAATTTTGTTTTTGCTCGAGATAGAGTCAAGGATTTCATCTATTCGTGGTAAAGGAAATTTATCACTAACTACTTGTTTGTTAAGGGCTCTATAATCTACTACAAGTCTTAGATTACCATTCTTTTTTGGTACCAAGACCACTGGTGCAGAATACGGACTTATACTGGGGCGTATAATTTCATTTTTTTCTAATTCATGAATTTTATTTTTTAACCTTTCTTTGTGCTTATACGGTACACGATATGGCTTTTTCGCGACAGGATTGCCGGTCGTTAGAATTGAATGTTCATAAAACGGTATTAGTCCGAAATCATCTTCAGATACGGAAAATATAAGTTCTAAGTCCGTGATAGGATCCATATTAAAATTGTTTAATAATTGTGATTTAGTTAGAGGGTATTCGCTAATTGAGGTTTTAATGCAATTAACTAGGTTTCGTTTGGAATTTTTCCATCTATCTAAATCATTATCCGAGATAACTTGGATTTGAACTAAACATGTTCCCTTTTTTATTGTAATTGTATCATTTTCATGGTTATTAGTTACCCAAATAAAACCTTCTCCTTTGACGTAAGATACAATCTGTTCTTCGCATAGCAGATTTTCAGGAGTTTCATTTCACGGGATTGCGAGCCATATTTTGGACTTGCTATCCACTGATTCAATCATTTGTGATATTTGAATTCTTTGCATCGTTTTGGGAGGGATCTTTTATTTCCGTATCGCGAACCCGTAATATTTCTCTTCACTATTATTGTCTATTAGATTCATACTGGTGCTATGCTGCGTCACTGCGGCATCTTGCGGCGTTACATTGGGTTTTACTATGTTTTTCCATAATTTCGCTATTTTCTTGGTTTCGTTCCACCTATAATATCGCATATCTCCTATTTTTATTTTTGCAGATTCCATCCACTTATTATTTAAATTTTCTTCATTTTTGCAATGTCTCTCAGAATAATTAAACAAATTTCTGATTATGCCATGTCCTCTTTGTAGCGAGACATGAGGCTCAAAAGATTGTGATATTATACCGCCAGAAATTTTATTTACTGTTACGTTCTCTTCGTAACCTCTGTCACAGTTTCTTAAGGTAGAAATTCCTTCCCCTACCTTAGCCGGGTAGACAAGCCTTTCGTTCGCTACGTCTAATAATACCTTATTCGACCTTAAAAAATTCGCGCCGATAATGGCTTCATACGGGAAGCTATTGCATGTTATAAAATTTGTCGGAAAAATTCTATTATCCCTTTTTACGTCTAGGCGAATTGAACCTTTTGCATCCAATTTATGCCCTGTCACGCTAGTTAAATTGGAATTATTAAAATTTCTTTGCCGCCTAATATGCGGAGGCAACATATTAAATACGCATGAGTTTATGATATTCACCGTGGCACCAGAGTCAATTAAAGCCTTAAAGTAAACATTTGCCACACAAAAATCATTAAATATAGGTAACTTATTATTACTATCACTAAAGGACGGTACTATTATTGGGTTGGACCTATAAAATATGCTAGGCACCCTCTGGGTCCAATTTATTCTTCTGAGGGGCCTGACACGTTTCCCTGCGGACTTATTTCATCCGTCGGTGTCTGCCATAGAGATTCAGATGTACCCATGGAATCACTAGCTAATTGATTTACATTTGTTTGTAGATTTTGCCATGTATTATTACGATATTTTGGATTTCTTGCGCCAGTGCCGGGTGCTGGCGTCGACTGCAAATGCCGTTGGCTTGAAAAATTTTCATTTCCCGTTGGCCGATAATTATTTTGTCTATTGGGGGGAGGATTGTACAAATTTGGTTGGTACGTTTTCTGAGGTACTGATTGGCGCAATCTTCCCTGGCTATAGCCTAGTGCACCACTGGCGCTAAAATTTGTTCTTCCGAACAAATGGTTGCAATAATTTTTCGTATCACCGGCGGCAATAATTGGTGTTCGATTGGGGACGTAACGGCGCTCTCCCGCGATATGCCTAACACGATTACAAATATAGCATCTTATTATTGTAGGGTTATTTTCATAACTAATTTGTTTGACGGGCTGAAAACGTACTGTTTTTTGCCTAGCGGGTTCTTGCGTTTTATTTCTTTGTGGTCCTTGGGAATTATCCCTTGAAAAGAAGTTTGTAGAAGCTTGATCGCCCTTGAAGGTCAGGTTTGCGTTTGATTCGCCTAGGCTATTTATTTTTGTTTTACTGTGATTTGCCACCATCGTATCAATTTCGATCATTCGACCCACTTCCTGAACTGCAATGTCCAACGTTTGAATATTTTTTGATATTACCATTCTATATAGTTTTGGGGGTAGCCCTTGCAAAAAGGCTTCTGGTATGATTTTTTCATACAGTTCTCCTGAACCTTTTCCGAATTTTGCTTCTACTGAAATCCGTATATTGTGAAGATATTCTCTTATATTCTGTGTATGGTCAAAGCTTAACATTCCGTGTTTTAAT
Organism: Artemia sp. Kazakhstan ARC1039; assembly: GCA_029168905.1. Lineage (NCBI taxonomy): Eukaryota > Metazoa > Arthropoda > Branchiopoda > Anostraca > Artemiidae > Artemia > Artemia sp. Kazakhstan ARC1039. The sequence continues at coordinate 49,752 of JAQQPU010000231.1, read as the reverse complement.
TTATTTGTTGAACTAGTTGCGATGAATCTATCTTTGAATGCCGTTAACAATTTTTCTACTGTATTTATCGGCAAATTGTCATCATCTCCTATGGTATTTTCAATTTGCTTTAGGAAGGTTAAGGCCTGCCCTCTTAATCTAAGTAGGAGCATACCGACTAACGTTTCTAGCTCTGTTTTTGTTAATTCTACAAACTGGGCCAATTGGATATTAAATTCGTCGATATTTGTTTGTCGATCGTATTGCGGAATAGATTTTGTTATTTCTACATTTTTCGCGTTCAACTTTTGCGCCATTAATAGTTCGCTTAATTCTTCTGACATTTTTGCGTTTGAACTAACTCAAAATAATTTTTTTTCACTTAACCTATTTTGGGGGAGGCTACTATCTCCTATGAGATATTTTAAAAGGGTTTCCTATTATAGCTTAGCGGCTATAGGCCTAATCACTTTTTTTATAAGTGTGTATCTCTCCAATGATATAAATTTAAATTACGAAGCTTGTAGCATAACTAGTTCGCACGTTTTCCTCCAAGTTTACGACTGCGCCATTTGTAGCATTCAAGATTGCTCCATTTGTGGCATTATAGATTGTGGCAATAAGGACTGTGGCACCTGTGGCAATAATGATCGACCGCACTAGATGTAATGTTAAGGGGATTACCCTGTATACTGATCGCGCCAGCTGCGCTGTTAAGGTTTAAAGCTGTGAACTTACACCTTATAAGTTTTCCGATAGCGCCACTTATAGCGCTAAAGATTCTGCCATCGAGGACTGCGCCTCAGCAATGGGGAGTAAGGTAAACGGGTGACCGCGCAACTCTCAATCTTTGAGAGAAAATAAAATATGTAACTATATAAATGTAACCTCTTTTCCTCGAGTTATCTTCTTGTCAATTACCTCTAATGTTATGCAGAAATCAGATTCCTTAGGGAACATTACCGATTGAGACCTACGAACTAGTTACCTGCTGTGCGGTTAGATACAGACATATAAATAAAATAAACACAAATAGAAAAGCAATAGTTATATTGAGACTTACATTTAGGTGTACAACAGTGCTTCACTTCAACTGACAACAATAGAGGCATAGATAATAATGACCAAATCTCTACAATGACTGCATAATGATAATTCTGACAAACGAATGTCCAATAACAGTTCTGAGAAACGAATACGTCGAAAAGATTATGACAACTGAATGCCCCTAAAAACACTTTTCTTCCTCATATTAAACTATTCCTGCTTCTGCGCCCTGAGTGCTATTTCACGATTGGCCCAACTCTTGTGAAGGGCCCGCTACCTTGTAATTATGTTTGCAAACTCACTTCATTATGCTAACTGTCCATCCAATAATTTGTTTTAAATATTTTTGATGATTAAACATTCATACTGCTCTTATAACTTAAACTTCCTGTGAATTTTGTATCTAGAATTTTTTTTATTGCCGAGCATCTTTGCGAAATTCAAAATCGATTAGCGTCAATGTTTGGCTGAGACTAGAATGCGGTTTTTCTTTTGCTGATTAAGAAGTTTTCTTTTTGAAACGGGATTTAAACTTAATTGGGGGAAGTTTAATTTATGTCAGAATTATCTTTAGAAGGAAAGAGTTTTATTTTTTTGTATTTTAAATATATCACATATTACTCACGGTACAAGTTCCTCAGTCTCTTCTCCGTAAACTCGAACTTGACTCACAGAACCCTTGTAGTATGTTTTAAGTAATCGACAAATTTTAGGCGCATTCCATTATTTTCAAGAATTTTTCAAAGTTTTTGGTGAGTGGTCGAATCGAAGGCGGAAACGAAGTCCAGAAATATCAGAATCAGGGGCAAATTATACCTTTCAAACTGCTGGATAAAGAGGTGGAGTGCAAAAATATTATCAGTGCAACCTCTACCAGGACGGAAACTGGCTTGATTTTCACGAGTTCTTTTCTACTTTGCCCCTTTGAAGCGACTAAGGAGGATAATGCCAAAAATTTTTACTGCAATATCAATTAGACTTTTTCCCCGGTAATTTTTACACTCAGTTTTATCAGCTTTTTTATAAAAAGGGAGAATAACTGATGTCTTCTAATCCTTTGGAAAAGTGTTGGTCCTCCATACTTCCTCATGGATATCATGGAGCTGCTCTGCTGTGATCTTGGGGTACTGTTTGTATATTCCCAGGGGGAGACCATCTTGGCCTGGGGCTTTTTTGTTCTTCAGGGCCTTAATCGCTTTGAGTATTTCCGCTCTTGTTGGGTCGACCAGCTAGATACTGTAAGGTTTTTATTAACACAAGGGGGGAAACAACCAGGAATGAATAACTGGGATTCTTTAAGTAGTGTTTGGAAGTGATCTTTCCATCTGACCAAACGTTCCTTTTGACAGCTAATGGATTTTCCTGCTCTGTCTCTGACAACTTCAGAAACAGCAGCTTTCTTACCAGTCGATTACTTAAGAACTTGGTAGAGATTGTGGGTGTCATGAGCGTGTGCTGCTTTTTCTAAAGACAAAGCAAGTCCAATAGCAGAGCTCAAGCAAAACTTGAGGACCAAGTTTGATAAGCGTTTTCCTCGAGACGATTTGATGGTGTCAGCAGTGCTATTGAATTTTGAAACCTTTATACTAAAAAAATTGATGAGTACTTCCTTGAATGGTCTCAAAACAGACAAGATTTACTCTTTGACATGATGAAAAAAATTGTGACGGAAAATGAGCCCAAAGAATTTGTTGAAGAGATTGGTGATGGGAAAAATGTGGGTGCTGCTGGTTCTAGCCTCGCTATTGCACAAGAGACAGGAAATGAAAACTTGAGTGATGTGGAAATTCCGAGCGATAATGAGGCACCATCAGAACCAATTGCGAAAAGGTTCTATTCGTCTGCTGGCACTGAGAAACTGTCCATAAAAAAAATACTCAAACAGATGAACGGTTAGAATGCTCATTCACTTGAAGAACATAAAGAGATCAACCTGATAATCCGGTGTCAGGTTGATCTTTATTTCTCGTTGGTTGTTGAAGCCAACCGGTTGAATTTATTTGAAAATAAAAACCAGACATTAACCTTCTGAAAAAAAAAATATCAGATCCCGCTAGTGGCATTTTATGCTCGTCAAGTTCTGGCCGTACCAGCCACAAGTACACCAGCTGAAAAGCTTTTTAGCACGACAGGACTGATAGTGACTGCAAAAAAATCAATGCTGGCTCCAAGCATAGTGAACAAACTCACTTGTATCCATAACAACAAAAAACTTGTTCAGAGTGTCATCTCTGAATTAACCTTCTTGCAACCGTTAACTTTAAATTTTTGGTGTTGTTAAGCCATGGTATCTGACTTGTATACAGTGTTTTTTTTGCTGTTATTATTTGTTTTTTCACTTCCTTTTCGTTTGTGTTTGATGAACAGAGGATGTTTGAACTTCAAACTTAGAAAGTTATACACACATTAGCCCTAATCATTAACAAGAAGAAAATGACTAAACACGGGATTTTATAGGAACAATGCAATGCTAAACATAAACACAACATAGGTTTCTCTGGGTCTAGTGGCTAAAAATGGGAATCCTACTTGGTCTGATCAACGGGGAACATAAACACTTTCCGCACGGCCCAACAAATTCCTGCATATTGTTCTTGTATGTTTTTAGCCAAAAATTTAAAAATCCTTACTAAAATCAAGTTGAGGTTGAACGTGCTTAGTGAAATGAAATTTTTTATTTTAATCAGAAAAATCAGCGGGCCGTGGCGCGCCGCCGCAAAATTTTCGGCCAATAATAAATCACACATTCGCCATTGTCATGTCGGCGCGGCTTCGGGGACCATTTCTTACCACTTTTAAGAAGTTGTAAATAAAAACATATCAGTGGTTTAATACGAAATCAAAAAGTATGCACACTTATTTGCAGAAGTCCTTGAGCTTGTGCATAAAGTACTTTAGAAAAGATTTATGTACGTTGTTATTTATAACTTAAAAATTAAGTATTGACAAAATACCTGTATAGAAAGACACAGTTTGGCCGGGAAAGGACATTATTGACCGAAAAAGATGAGAACGATGTGTTTGTTAAATAGCAAGATTTAAAAATTTGAAAAAGCGGACATTAAACAGTAAATTGTATGATGGTGACATATAGGCTAGGCTACAATTAACTTATAAGCTAGGCTAGCCTAAGATGGAAAAATAAGAGGTAAATTGGTATAATCCTACTTTAGCTGCTTTTGGCTAACTTGGAAAGGGGTTAGGTTAAGCAGCATTCACAAGCGTGTCTAGCTAGAATCCCATGCCTAGACACGTGTCTAAACAGAATCCAATGTCTAGGCCACAAGCGTTGACAAGTAAAATTTGGTGCTTAGCTAAAACTACAAATTTAGTTTCAAATTGTCATTTCTAGCCAATCAAGAGAGCTTATACAGGCAAAACTTTCAAAATTGTAATCCCTATTTTTACTTTCATAAGATAATATATGAGATAAGCAAAACAATTGCCACAGTGTGCTTCACCATTATGTCTGGTGTTGCATATTTTCCTAAAATGATATGAACAATTAATGGGAATACAAAAATTAAATTTCAGTTTACAAATGTAAACAAAAATGATGAAAAAAGTGGAATGTGACACATTCTGATTGGCTGTAATTGAAAATCATAGAAATTGAGTTCTAGAGTCTAGAACTCAATGTTCTAGCCAAGGGCCTTGTCTAGCATGTCTAGCTAAGTGCCAAATTTTACTTGTGAATGGTTGTTGCCTAGACATTGAACTCTGGCTAGACACATGTCTAGACATGGGATTCTAGCTAGACACACTTGTGAATGCTGCTTTAGGAAAATGAAACTTTCAGGGAAGGGTCTACAGGCTAAAGTATGTCTCATAAGTTATTTTGAAGTACCTACCTCCATTCTTTCACCCTTTAGAGGGTCCTGACCTTTAAAAATAGGTGTGCTATAAAAGTGAAACCTTGCAAAATAGATCTTCTGCTTAAATGAAGTACAATAAAATTGTTTACAGCTTCACAACTTTGCTCAGTCCTAATTTATAAGGTTTTAAAGATATGCAAATCCATTTCCTAAATTTTGAAAAAAAAAACACTGATATGGCTTAAAATTCTACTCAAACAACAAAAACTGCATTGTCTAAACTAAAGCCAGAGAAAAAAAAACTGATAACTGAAAATTAAAGTAAAATGTTGTTTTGTCAAAATTTCAACCTGTCATGTAGGAAAATTTCAGGACCCTCTAAAAAGAGAAGGAGTGGAGGTAGGTACTTCAAAATATCTTCCCAAGACATACTTTGGTAAATTTTTCATTATTCATTTCATATTATTGACTTGTGAATAAAGTAAACATACCACTTGATGCATTTTTTTATGCACTTTCCAAATATAATAATCATTTTTGTTGGAACTAAATTTTACCCCCACCCCTATATATACCAATTCAGCGTATATATTTGCACATTAGGGGGGTGAGGGAAAGTTTAAACTTACCTCTCATTTACATAAGAAATAAAATTTTATTTTTTATGTAAATGGGAGGTAAGTTTAAACTTTACCCCCACCCCCCTAATGTGCAAATGTGCTAATGTTGCTTCATATATTCCAATTTTCCAAGAAAAGCTGAAATTACACCCTTTGATTTTTTAAAATTGAGACTGTCCCCTCGTAATTGTAAGTTAATGTCATTAAATTTTTTTATCAAATCTGTTATATATGCAATGTCTGCTTTTGAATTGGTCAGGTTTTCTCTTAAATCTGGATCTTTACTTTCCAGAAACTCTAATACTGATTCAAAAAGTGAGTAAAACCTTGTTAAACATTGACCCTTTGATAACCAGGATACTTCAGTATGTAAGAGCAATTGTAGAAATTTTTCATCATTTTCATTGCACAACTGTGCAAATAAATGCGTATGCAATGCATTGCTTCTTATTTTGTTAACTGCATTGATCACAAATTGAAGTGATTGGTGCAATTTCTCACTCAAATTTTTTGCTACTTGATGTTGTTGGTGGATGACACAGTGAATTGCAGTTACCTCTGGTATAATTTTTTTAAGATGGCTTATTAACCCATGACATGGCCTGACCATGGCAGGAGCTCCATCTGTTGCCACTGAAATAACGTTTGTGAATGGAATTGATTTTTCCTTAAAAAATCACTTAGGACAATAAATGTTGATTTACCTCAAGCTTTGATGGTTTCATAGAGTCATTGCTCAAAACTTTGTTGCATAAAAGGCATATGGGCAACCACTTGTCTGCTTTTGATGTTAGAAAACCAAATTTTAAATAATCAACACTGTATTGTTGATATTTCTTCTTGGATTCAGCCATGTTTTGTATCAATTACCTACCTATACATTAAAAAAACATTATTTTAGTAAATTTATGGTGGTCTCACTTAACAGGATATGACTATTTGAACAGAAAAAAAGCAATGAAATTAATAAATTAATTAATGCAATGAAATAAACAAAGAACCATCAGCAAACTGATTCTTTATCTTAAAAGCAATAAATTGCTAAGATCAATAATAGAGTTTTATGAAAACAACTGAGCTGATTTCATTTTTTGTTTTCTTATGTGTAAAATAACTCATTAAATAATAAATTGAAAGTATGAAATTATAGCTTACAGGGTGGTGATTTCTTACTTTCCAACACTGACAAACACAAACATCAATTCACTTTACCTTTCTTTTCAAAAATTTGGAAACAAATGAAACACATTTATCCTTAGCATTTGTATTTATATTTGTGAAGAATAAAACAAGTTCATGCAAGATTGCAAGTACTTTCACTACAAGTTGCATTTCATCCCTTTGCACATCTAAACAAGCGTTGTGGAAAGCAGTAATGGCAGCAACAGTGCTTTGCACTTCTTGGATGTTATAATGAATATAAAATATGCAAGTTTTTACAAGTAACAGTTGCTGAGCTTCTTATAATATTATCTGCCTGTATTAATAGATGAAGTCAAGCCAACGTTTTAGTTATTCACTTTCAAAACCAGATATAATTTATGGATCCCCTATTGCTATTTTTGAACCCCCATTTTTTTGTCACACCAATGTAGACCCCCGTCAAGCTTCCCATGCACCCCTGGGGTTCCACCTGGACCACTTTGGGAATCCCTGCTCTAGAGGGAGAAGGAGTGGAGGTAGGTACTTCAAAATACCTTCCTGTGACATACTTTGGTAAATTTTTTGCAGTTCATATTATTAACTTACAAATAAAGCCAATAATATGAACTAGTCAATAATATAATATGAATATGGTCTCCCTCTAGAGGACCTTAAAACTCTCAAATAGATTATGGCAATTAAGGTAAGGTAAGTGAACATAACACTCAATGCCTTTTTTTATGCTCTTTACAAATATAATAATTGCTTATATTGCAAGTTCGAATTTACCCAGCCCCACCCCCTTTATGTGCAAATATATACCCTGAATTGGAATATACTATAAATTGTTGACAGCAAAGTTTTGAATAGCAAAATCTAGTGCTATTTTTGTTGATGGCATTCAAAAAACTTAAAACAGTAGGAAAACGTTTTATATTTGAGTTGCCTAATAAATGAGGTTTGAATTGTTATAAATAAGTATTTTTGGAATATGTTACTGTAGAACAACTTATTTATAAACTAGTGATATGTTTTAACCACTTTTCAATAACTTAACTAGTGTTGATAACTTCTTTGTGTGGTTACAATTCAGGGTATATATTTGCACATTAGGGGAGTGGGGGTGGGTAAATTTGAATTTGCAATAGAAGTGATTATTATATTTGTAAGGAGCATAAAAAAGGCATTGAGTGGTATGTTCACTTTATTCATAAGTCAATAATATGAAATGCAAAAATTTACCCATACTTTAGCCTGTAGACCCATACATGAAAGTTTCATTTTCTTGACCTAACCCCTTTCCAAGATAGCCAAAAGTAGCTAAAGTAAAATTTTACCCCGTGAATTGTCAACAGCAAAGTTTCAAATTGCAAAATTCAGCACTGTTTTGTTGATGGCATTTGAAAAACTTGAAACAATTGGAAAACAGCTTGGATTGAAAATCAAGAATTTGTAGGATATGTTAGGTGCTCTTTCATAATATAATAATTGCTTCTGTTGCAAATTGCATCTTGATCCCTTAAAGGGGCCCCAAAGGTATTTTATGTGAATTATAAAAGAGCATAAAAAAGCATCAAATGATGTTTTCAATTTCATCCTAGCTAAATTTTATGGCCCACTGCAAATTTACTATGAACTTTAACCCCACCCCCCTAATGTGGAAATATATACCCTGGATTGGAATATACCCTGAATTGTTGACAGCAAATTTTCAAATTGCAAAATTCAGCTCTATTTTTTGTTGTTGGCATTTGAAAAACTTGAAATGGTAGGAAAACAGGTTATGTTTGAGTTGCCTAATAAATGAGATTTGAATTGTTCTAAATAAGTGTTTTTGGAATATATTACTCTTGAACAACTCATTTATAAACTAGTAATATGTTTTTAACCATTTTTCAATAACTTAACTAGTGTTGATAACTTCTTTGTGTGGTTACAAAAATGAAATACCTTGGGGCCCCTTTAAGGGCTCAGGATGCAATTTGCAACAGAAGCAATTATTGAAATATGAAAGAACATAAAAAAAAGGTATCAAATGATGTTTTCACTTTCATCCTAGCTAAATTATAGTGCCACCTAGAAATTTACTAAAAAGCCAATACCACCATTTCAATGACTTTCTATCTGGGACATATGCTCCCCTATGTATGGCCATTACAATCTTTTGCTACTTAAGCATCTGTGGTAACAGTGGTAGTCCCATCATATTTTTCTTGTCTTACAGAGGCTCTTCTTCTACTTCTCTAGGGCTACCATGGTATTTGAAGGCAAACTGAATAAGTCTTGGAGTTCATCCATTTATAAATACCAATTAATCAAAAATGTTTGTGATCAAAGTTCCTCCTATCTAGATTTCTCTTGGATGCAAGGATAGGAGGCCCCTTCTTATCCAAGTGAATCATACCACATACCAAATACCATCTTTCCTTAGGTGCTCAGGAAGAGTGTCATATCTGGCTCCATTAAGGAGGGAGCCGGATATGCAATTACTGTATTTGGGAAGAGCATTGATTAGTGAATCTAATGGTGTGTTTTTTTTATCTGATTTCTACCATATAATATAACTTCACTTGGTTTTTGGGTTAGTTTTGCTGATAGGACAGAAAGCTGGTAAGAAAAAGGAAGTATATGATTGGATTTTCCATTCAATTCTCTTACCTTAAATTACCTTAAATTGCATTGTCCAGCAAAATAAAGAAAAAAAAATCCTGTAGAGTTGCTGGTCACTGGTTGCTGGTCAGTGATGATGAGGAGCCATTGGTTTGGCAGCGTCCCATTCTGTTTCCCATGGTTTGGTGGACCAATTCTTATCAATGGTGATCTTGAATGCATTGATAGAGGAAGCGGTGACAGCTGCATTGGGAAGACTGTTCCAGGGGGCCACCACTCTATTTGAAAAAAAGTGGTTGTGGAGTCTGCTGTGAGCTCTCTTCCAAAGCAGCTTCTTACTATACCCTCTTGTCCTGGATGATTCGTCAAGTTGGAAAGGCTTCTGAGAATAGGAATCAGCATGCCATGATGACATCACCCCTCTGTTGTCTGTAGACAAGTGTTGGGAGCTGTATTTTGTTTAGATGAGATGGATAGTCAAGGTTCTTGCATCCATCAACAGCTTTGGTTGCACGCCTTTGAACAGACTCTATTTTCTGTTGGTCACCCTTATTCAGGGGCATGGCAACACACATCCCAAATTCCAGCAAATGGTTGCACGAGACCTTTGTACAGCTTCGTCATGACTTTGGAGGATCTACTATGTTCTGTACACTTAATTACTCCAAGGGTCTGAGATGCTTTTGCAATCACTTTTTGTGTGTGTTTGTGGAATTATAATTCTTCATCAATGACTATTCCCAAATCTTTCAGCTGCTGAAGAATTAATTGATTGACTAGAGCCATCCCCTCCATTCATATGGTACTGCCACTTCTCATTCTTTTTCCCGAAATGGACTGTTTTGCATTTCTAAATGTTAAACTCAAGCTTTTATTGGCAGGCCCAAAGGGAAAGTGAATCCAGGGCTTCCTGTATAATGGCTCTTGTTGCTGTTGACTCCACAGGCCCAATAAGCTTTGAATCATCAGCATAAATGCTCATTTTATTTCTTACAGCCCATGGAGCATCATTAATGAAAATATTGAAAAGTGTTAAGCCCAAGATTGTTCCCTGGGGCACGCCACTATCAACTCCAGTAACTTCTGAGAGGAATTCTTGCCCCTTATCCCCAAACACTTTAAATCTCTGCTTTCTTCCTGAGAGGAACTGCATCACCCATTCAACAACCTCTACATGTATCCTGGTAGCTAGGTTTTGCCTTCAAACAATGCTGGCAAACTTCGTCAAAAGCTTTTGCAAAGTCTAATAGGATCATATCAGCAGGGATACCCAGGTCTAGCAGTTTTGTGACATATTCATATATATATATCAATAAGATTTGTCTCAACCAAGCGTCCAGATCTGAATCCATGTTGGCTGTCAGTAAGTAGTTTGTTCTCAATAAGGTGTTTCATAACAGCAGTATTCATAATTCCTTCAAGGATTTTACTGACTGTTGAGGTGATACTAATGGGTTGGTAATTGGCAGCACAGATCCTGATTCCACCCTTGTTAACAGGTGTAATATTTGCATTTCGCCAATCTTGAGGGACTTGTTTGGTATCAAGAGACTTCTGGAACAGTTTTGCCAGGGGGAGGGCAAGCTCCACATGAGCCTCTTTCAAAGTCTGAGGGTGAACCCCATCAGGACCAACTGACTTATTTGGGTTCAAACTTTTGCGCTGTGATTCCACATCCAAAGTGTTGACAGTAATAATTTGCATTGGTTTCTGAATATCATATTCTGGCACCTGTGGCAAGGGGGCATCTTCTGGAGGTGTGAAAACTGACTTGAACTGCTGGTTCAGAGCTTCAGCTATATCTCCAGAGTTGCTTATGGTATTCCCATTAACTGAGAGTTCTGTTACTGAATGTCTTCCAGGCTTTTGAGTGGAGGCATACTTCCAAAATTTTTTTGGGTTTGTTTTTGACACTGAAGCTAAAGACTCTTCATACTTTCTAGTAACTTCTCTTGTAAGGTAGTGGACTTTGTTTCGTATTTGTTTGAATTTGTCATGATTTGCCTATGTTGGGACGTCCTTGTACCTTCTCCAGAACTTCGTTTTCTTTTGGACTGCTAGCTTGATTTCTTGTGTGATTAAAGGGAGCATCCTTGGTCTTTGTTTCCAAGTGGTTGTTGTGTGTTTTGCAGTTGTCTCACTGAGGACCCTTTTCATCTCAAGCCAAGTTTCCTCTACATTATTCTTTTTAACAAAAGACCAATCTTGGTTAGCTAAATCTTGCCTGACCTTGCTATAGTTTGTATACACATGCTTTCTAAAATTATTTGTCTGCAGATACATCTTTAGTCAACAAGTTATGGCTATATGGTTGCTTGCGCCAAAAGGTGGCTCTGGGTCTGTACTTTGGATTGTCTCCTTGTCTTTAACAAATAGGAGATCCAGGAGAGATGGGCTCTGGCCCTCTCTGTACTTTGTCAGGAAATCGATTGTCTGATGCAATGAATGTTCTTGTAGGCACTTGAGGAATAGACCAATCTGTTTATCGTTATCTCTTGTAGCAGCATAACCACTAACCCATTGAATCTGAGGCAGGTTGAAGTCTCCAACGATTACTATATTATGGCAAGGACGACTCATTGCTGAACTTATAGAATTTGCAATTGCAAGGTGGGAATCTTTCTGACAGGAAGAGCTTGGGCTTCTATAAATACAATCTATAATTAAGGGGTGACCCTTTAGATAAATTTTATCCAGACCTGCTCTACCCACAGCTCATATTGAGAACCAAGATTAAGGTCTCCTAACTTCAGTGATGATTTGACATACAGGACAATTCCTCTTCCTTCTGGTTTCAACAGGTTTGAAATTATTCTGAATCCAGTGATCTGGATTTGTACATCAGTCAGTGGCACTGAAGTATACTTTGGTTTAACTTCAGTGAAGGTAAACACACTCACTTCAGGCCTTGCTGACTCTACAGCTTTTATGTCATCCATTTTTGTGGTGATGCAATCCACGTTACTGTAAAGCACAAATAGTCCATCTTCATCTTCAAAATGGGCATCACCAATATTACTAAGCTCTGACTCACAAGATTCAAAAGTGGAACTATCCAATGGTTCTCTGCTATGAATACTTTGTAATACTCTATCCTTACTTAAGTTGTGTTGTGAATTATTTGAGCTGGAAAAAATATTGTTTGAATTTGATAAACTATTAGGATAAACAATAGACGCAGACAGGGGAATGGTTAGTTGGGCTGACAGTACCCTGTCAATGGCCATTTTTTTGGATCTGAGCTGAACAGGATGGTTGGTACTTATTCATAATTTGGGTGAAGCAAGCTTCAGCCTGGGCAAGTATTTCTTTGATAGATAGGTTGAGGCTATCTCACTGGCAATATCCAACTTCTGCTGGGGTGTCAGTGTGACTTTTTCCAGGGCTAACATGTTGAGCATAAAAAGGCCCATATCAGATAGGATGTTTTCACTATTAGGGGATTGGGTTGACACTTCTTGCCTATATTCTTTCCTTGAGGGGGGTATTAATGGGGGATAATCGTTCTCGTTGATGCAAAGGGGAGATATACCCTTTGTTTGGGTTTGATTTTTTCCTATTTTTGTTTTCCTCAAGGCTTGATGAATGGGGCGATGGGGAGTACTGGTTGCTCGAGGGGTACTCGATTGATTGACACCAATGGAAATAGGCACCAGAGGTTCTGATCTATTACGCGTGTTTGAGACTTGACTATGTATTGCTCTATCCTAAGGTATTGGCCTTAGCAAAAGCATAAGGTATTGACCTTTCTTCAGCGATTTTTAGAGCAACAGCTCTGTGTTTGTACAATGGACATTTAGACTTATTATCCAATCTATGAGGGCCTTTGCAGTTAATACATTTGGGATCTTCTTTGGGGCAGGTACCATCCTCATTATGTTGGTTATTACACTTTGCACAGGCTATAGTATTTGACAAGCAAAATTTAGCTGTATGTCCTTGCTTTAAACATTTTTGGCATTGGATAGGCTTCAACCGGTAGACTTTCAAGGCTTTTCTTCAGCCAAACAACAGCAAAGGTTGATTCAGATTTACCTCCTCATTCAAACCAAATAGGAATGATTTGCTGATTATTTGACTGTAGTATCAGGTTTACCTAATCTAGAGGCACTTGACACTGATATAGGCTCCCCTCAGCTATTTGTTAGGCCAGTGGCCAGCTCATGTAGTGCTATGTCTGTTGGGACATTGCAAATAACGATTTTGGTCTTCTTTTTTGGAGGAGACAAATAACAGCATTTGATAGATATGCTTAAAAGATTAGTAGTTATCAGAAGTTTTTCAGATGCTGCTTTATCCTTCAGAGAGATTAAAATTGTGCCATTTTTATTAATATTTAATGAGAATTCTGATTTAATTATTTTGAAAATCGCCAATCTGATTTGGGCAATATCTTTGACAATAAAAGGTTGCTTGGCGGAAATCTCTAAGTATAATTGGAGGGAGATATTCTGGTCTTTCTCGGCCTGGGAATTGAGGGGTTATGCTGGAGAAATGTTTTTACATTTCTTGGCATTCCGAGGGAGAACTTCTTGAAAGTCATCCGTGGGGTTTTTGTGTTAGAAATAACATCATACAATGGGGGAATACCCTAAAATGTAGTATTAGCTCCAACAGCTATCATGGTGTCATCCATGAAATCTGATGAGAATGATCTGTAGAAATCAGATTCGGATTCAGAAACTGTTGATCCTGTTCTTGTTAAGGAGAGGGGAGGGGTTCTTGATACAGAGCGAGAAGAAGATTGGAATGGACTTACTATTTCATCTCCGGTTCCTGTAACCAGGTTTCCCTTCTCTGGCGGCTTCTTAGGCGGGCTCAGAAACATTTATTCTGTGGTTTTTTTACTTTTTGGCTGGGTTTTCAAAATTCTTCCAAGAGAAAATTATTTGGCAATTGCGCAGCAGCAACAAAGACAAATTCAAAATATGGGAATGTTGAAATCTCGGGGGAATTAAAGCTGTATTTCACCACCTATAAAACACACAAGCAGATTAAACAACTAGGTTAGTAACTGTAATATAGCACTTTAGGGCCTATTAAGTAGGAAAATGACACACTAAATTTGGAAAAATGTCTTTGACACTCAGTTTGAGGCAATAATCCACAATTCAAATTTCACAATGTCACATGGGTTTGTTCTCTTCCTGAATATAATAATCACTGCCATCACAATTCCATTTATCCTCATCCCCACTGAGGGGATCCAATTTAATTAATCATACGCTGAATAAAAAAGTTAGCTGATTTTGATCTTTATTTTTTTTTTTAATTTTCTTTATTTGGCATTATTATCTAACTTTTGCCAAGGAATATTGATCAGAACTTCAGAATTTATTTTTCAGAATCTCTTGATCAAAACTTCAGAATTTATGATTTATTTTTTTTTTTATTTTGCTATTTCTTAAGAGTGTCAATAGTTCATGGATGAGATTGAAGTAAAAATGAAGCAAATTAACCATTGCTTTTATTCAACAAAACTGACGAAAATTACCTAAGCTACACTCTGCTTTCAAGCAACAAAATTGAATTTAAAAAATATGGAAAATCAACAGTTTCCACACTAAATAGTTTACTGTAATTTTTTTATGGAAGTAATTAAAAAAATATACACATAAAGACCTTACTTTAAGCACAGATACTGGGAATATTTTTTAAACTCTATTTATGATAATCTAACAAAATAGGTCTAACTCACATTCCTTTTTTTTTCAAAGACAATAGTCTAGCATTGCCTGTAGTAAAGGGCCTAAACACTTCAATTTTTTTTTTTTTCAGAGCTACTTCATATGGAATGAACAGTCACAGAAACCTTAGGGAGGGCTCATCTAATAGAAATTGAAAGTTTTAGTGCCTTTTTTTAAGATTCAAAATGATAGGAGGACAACTAGACCTCCTCCCATGCTCTTCTTAGCTGCCATCCCCCCAAACACATCCAATCAAAATTTTGAGTTAGCCATTTTGTTCAAAAGGATCTAAAGGATAAATAACTAGGCCTCTGAGGATGAAATGTCCCTTCACAGCCCTGGGGTAAGGGCTGTAAGCTGTACAGGCTGTCCTGTGTTTACATATAGGGTTCATTTTTAGGAAATATGGCCACATTTGATCCTACTACTGCTGACAAATCACCACAACATCAAGCCACCTCAGGCCAATACAGCTATGCACACTCCTCTATCCCAATCTATTTGAAGCCTCTCTCTTTACACCCTCCTAGGAAGTTCTCATTTCCTTGAAATCTTTGTTTATGACATCCTCCCACCCCAACTGTAGACAACCTGCTTTCCATTTAGCCCTAAACAGTTGGCCAAAATGGACAATATTTGGCAATCTATCATCCTTCACGTGCAGAACATTCGCTAATCATCTTAACCTTTCTCTCATTATAGCCCTAGAAAGCAAGATTGAACCACACTTTTTATACATTCTACTGTTTGAAATACAGTCAGTCAGCTGGGTACCCAGAACAATCTGTAGGCAATTTCTTTGGAAAATATCTAGCAAATTTTCATCTACTCTTTGGAGCACCCATGCTTCAGAGCCATATTTAACTACTGTCATCACTGTAGCTTCCAAAATTCTAATCCTGGTTTGCAGACTCATCTTTCTATTCTTCCAAACTTTTTTTTAGCTATGAAAAAACTCCTTGAGCCTTGGCTGTCCTACTTTTAACATCTTCACTGCTCCCACTGTATTTACTAATAATACTACCAAGGTAAGTGAAGCTGTCCACCTGATCAATTTTTTTGTTACCCAACATCACCTTTTCATCTTCACTTATTTTTAGCCTTAGTGACTTAGTCTTCTTAATTATTAATTTTTAAATGTATTCTTGCACCCTGAACTCACAAAACCTCTAAAAGTTCAGTCATTTTTGCTCAAACTTTCATGTAGGATGCTTAAATCATCAGCATAATCTTAGTCCAGGATAGCTTTTCCTCCCCATTTGATCCCATAGTCTCCCATTGCCTTTCCTGTGCTCCTTGAGACAAAGTCCATCAAAATGATCCATATAAATGTGGATAGAACACAACCCTGCTTAACTCCTCATTTAATACAAAACCAGCTGCTAACCTCATTTCCTACCTTAACTGCAGCAGTGTTATTCTTGCATATAGCACTAATCACTTTAATTTATTTGTCTGGTATACCATACAAGGATAAGATCTTTGCTAAGGCTCTTCTATCAACAGAATCAAATGCTTGCTCATAATCTATAAAACTGAGGACCAAAAGTGCTTGATAACTCAGGCACTTTTCAATTATTGCAAGTTGCTCCTTGTTTACATATAGGATATATTATTGGGAAAGGAAAGAATGTTTGATCCTGGGCGGTTCTGAAAAGGCTAAGGGTATTTGGGTAATGCTGAGAGGGATGTTGAACTAAATCAAATACACTATGTGCATCCAGGTTATCAAAGGGTGGATCTACAATTTTTCTGGAATGGCTGAGAGAATCATTTTGGAACTTTCAGGGTATGTTAAGGAAGATGTTGAAAATTGATTTGAGGACAACCAGCCCCTGTCTTCCTTGCCCTTTTAAGATGCCCCCCCCCTCGACACAGATCAAAATTTTTGAGGTATACATTTTGTTCAGAGTAGTCAAAGGGTCCAATAACTGTGCCTCCATTGATGACATGACCCCCCACAGCCCCCAGGGTAAGCATTGTAATTAATGCAATTTGCCTGTTGTTTACATTTAAGATTTATTACTAGAAAAATAGGGAAATGTTTTTAATTCTGGGCAGGTTGGTCCAAAAAGGCTACAGTATTACAGAGTTACTTCAGAGAATTTTGAACTACATCAAAAGACGCTATATGCATCCAGGTTATCAAAAGGGCATATCTGTAATATCTTAGGAACAGCTAAGGGTTTTACTTGAAACTTTCAGGGATACTACTGCAACTGTCACTTGATGATGAGTATGACTAAATGCAACTGCAATTACTTGTGACTGCAACAACTTGCAACTACTGCTCCAACTACTAGTGATTGAAATGATGAGCACTTGCAACTATGACTACGTGTAACTGTGAATGTTATTACTTTTAACTACAACTACTTTTGCCTGCAACTGTTGTTACTTGTACCTGTAACTAAATAAGACTTGCTACTGTGAATGTTATTGCTTTTGACTATTATTACTTGTGGCTGCAACTGTGGGTACATGCAACTGTAACTAAATAAGACTAGACCTCGGCGCCACGCCGATGAGGGAAGACCGCCGGTGGCGGGGCCAAAACAGCGCAACGCCGGTAAGATGTTGGCGGCGCGCCGCCGGCGCGATCAATGTTGACCGCAAACATTAATGTTCTCATCAGTCTTTCTCAAATGACAGCTTAAATTTACAACATTCGAGCCTATTCATGTGTTCAAAAATTCACAAGTTGCTGGCTGGAAACTGGTCTTCTTTGTTATTCATCAAGAGAAGTAGATATCTGGTAGAAACGAAATGGCTGTGGCGTTTCAGAACCCTTGCATAATACAAGTAGTTGAAGTGTCTCTTAGCTATGTATTCTTAACATAAATAATTATCAAAATTAGTAGTTTTTTTTCATCGAGCATTACTGCATACAAAACTTCAAATAGTGTATCACAAAATTTGTCAGTTATCTGGGTAAAAACTTTGAATATAACTTTGAACTTAGAAGCTTAATTCTTTCATAATGCCCTTTGCCTATATCTGTTTTGTCACTTTTAAAACAGTTGAAATGGGCACTTTGATATTGATTGTTTTTGTTTGCTCTTTTAGATTCCTAAAAAGCCTCCTTGTATTAAAAACTGGTTTTTAATAACAATTTTAAAAAAATGCATTTTAAAGTTTTTTGGCTTCTTTATAGGATATATATCATGTAGGCTAAGGCTGAACTGCTGCTTTTTTATTGCTTTTGGCTGCTCTTATTGCTTTTTGGAAATTATTCATTTTTTCTTTTGGGGATTCATTGCAAATTATAAACTGCATCTAAAAGGAGTAAATTTATCAAATTGAAAAATAAATGATGAACACTTCACATGAGAACACTTCAATTACAACGAAACAAAAAACACTTAATGGTTTATTTGGTATGAAGAAAAATGAAGTGCCTGCTATTTTCTTAGGTGAAAAATGAAAAGCTCATCCATTTTAAATGTAATATAAAGAAAAATGTAATACTATGAGTATGAAATGAGTGTAGAAATGTTCATACTTTAGTTAAAAGTTTGTAATATTTAACAGAAACCTTCTTATAAAAGAAACATGCTTTGTTACAAGGCTTTCTTTCATCTCAACCTTATCTATTATCAGTTGGTTTTGTTTTAATTTTTTAATTAGTGCAGACTTTATTGCTTGATTCAAAGATGTCTAGGTAAAAGTGCAGAAACAAGTACTATTATCTTATGGTCAATTGAATATAGTAAAAGTGCTCCAATTCGGGCAATGAACCTGTTTTTAGAAAGAAGAATTGCACCAAAGTAAGTAAACAATGATATTATGCATACTATAATCTTTTGACTGTATCAAAAAAAGACTGTTAAACCCTTTTTTAGTTGACTACTAAAAAAAGTATAACTGATTAGAATGCAAGAAAAAAGGTACATAGACCTATAAACCAAATTGTTAATGAGAGCTATAGTTTAGGTTAATCTAATATAGTTGTTTCATTATAGTTGTATTCGTTATAATTGCCAAGAATACCTCTCAGCTCTACCTCCCTTGCTGTGTACAGCCTTGGGCATATGGTAAAGAGGTTTAAAAACTTGATGATCTGACCAGATTCTATATACTGTACCTGCACACAGAAGTTTACATAAGTCCAGTTCTTTGTAGAGGGGAGGAGGTTGAGATTTATCTTGGAACCTTTTTTGTAACAATATATGAACTGTATAGATAAGATGATCTTTCAGATAAATCTCAGCCCACCCTCGCCTCCTCCTCGTAAGTCTGATCCAAAGGACACTTTAGGAAAATATAAAGTAATTACCTAAATACTGATGATAAGTGTTTCTGATCAGTGATCAGAACGCTTGATTTGAGGTTCAACACAAATGATTTTTTTTCATTATTAATTTGTTTTCCTTAATTTGCCGACTTGTACTTTTGTCAGATATATTTTTGTATTTTTTCACATAAATTTGCTGAATTTGTGAGTCATTTCTTTTACTGCTTCTGAATGTTCAATTGATTCTAAATTTTATCAGTACATAAACTTCTGATGACAGTGCAATAACACAATATCAAAATTACCCCTCATGTTTACTCCCCCTTGCATAAATAAAGCAACAAAACTGTTGATTGGGCAGAGCAAAAAGTATAAAACAAACAGTATTATAAAAGACTCGATTGTGCAGCAGTTAGCATACATGCCTAAGGCTCGAATCTCAAATAATATAAACTTTTGACTAAAGTCTAAAGATTTTTCAGATAAAGAGAACACTAAAAAGTCGAAAATAATAAATTTATGTACATACAGAAAATATAAACTTGTTTTCAAAATGGACTAAAAAGTGGATTTTTTTTTCTCGAGAATATATGAATATAATTGAAAACGAGGGACGCAAAACGGATTTGCCTTTACATAACTTTATCTTTTTAACTTATTTTCCTTGCCTCACCAACTTTTTTCATTTATGCATCTATAACTTGGATCAACTTGATATTAATATTATGCAATCCGGCGTGCGCCCCTCGTTTTTACTTGCACTCATAGATTCTCAAGAAAAATAAATTCTACTTTTTAGTCCAATCTGGAAACGAGGTTTTTAAAAATTATATTTATTACTATGTCATTAATATAGAAAAAAAGGACTCATTAAAGTAATAAAAACGAAGACTAGTCTTGAATAATAATTAAAAAATCGAAAAACTTTTTTTTAGAAAGAAATACTGTGACCAATTTTTATTGTGTGCACCTTTCTATGCTATTTCAACAGCCTGGTTTATTTTTCAGAATTCATCCAATGGTGAATCAAGATTTGCTTCAGGCTTTGAGCTCTCTTGACTTAGAGAGTGAAGAGATGTGCAATAAATTAGTTGATTCTTGGTGTGACAGTAAGGGCCATAGCGTTTCTTCATATATCAACGGTGTTTTTATCAGCGATTATGTTAAAACCGTTCCTGTAGTTGATCCTAGCACATCAAAGAAAATAGCAGATGTCAAAATCTGTGATGAAGAGACTATTATTCCAGCCTTAAAGGTATCATCTGATGTCCCTTCAGCTTGGAATACTGATGGATTTGTTAGGGGTCGGATTTTGAGAAAATTAGCAGACCAGGTTGAAAAGGACAAGAAACTGCTATCATTATTACAAGCTATGGTAGTCGGTGGAAACATAAAGCATATTGAAGAATTTGACATTCCAAATGCAATTTGTACTATTAATTTTTTTTCAGACATTTGTCTTACAATTGACTCAAAATTCCCAAATTGGAGTCCTATAGGTCCAGTTGAAATCATTCTTCCGGATTTCTGCTCATTAGCTTCAATGTTAATGCAACTTATTCCTGTTATAGCTGCTGGAAACAAGGTGCTTATACAAGGAAGTAGTTTTACTGCTCTACAATTGACTTGGCTTTGCCAGGCTTTTCAATCCATAGAGTTGCCAAAAGGGGTGTTCAATGTAATGTATAGGGATACTGACAGTTCGACTCCTAACCTGATGTCTGTCAAACCTTGCAATGACTTTAGAGGAATCAGCTATCGTGGAAGTCTTCTTCACTCCAGAGAGCTGAGAATGTGTGCTAGTAGACAAGGCTTGTCTTTGCATATAGGCTGTAAAGGAAATAACCCAGTGATTGTTTTTGAATCAGCTGACCTCGATTCAGCTTGTGAAGCAGTTATTCAAAGTATGTCAAGTGTGGAATTTTCTCACAGTCGTTTGTTGGTTCAAGAATCCATATTGAAACATTTCACAGACAAATTAAAGGAGAGGGCAATGAAAATTAAAGTGGGCAATGCTCTTGACCGTAATGCAGATCTTGGTCCACTTCCATCTCATGACTATGCAAAAAAAATACAGAGAGTCGTTGAGTTTGCACATACTGAAGGAGGCGACGTCTTTATAGCAAGTGAGCCTAGAGAAAACTTTGTATATCCAGTGATTATTTCAAATGTTCAAACAGTCTCTGATGTATATCAAGAAGCTGCTGGTGGGCCAGTTGTTACAATAACTCCGTTTCGCACTGTAAAAGAAGCTGTAGCGATGGCCAACAACAGCTTATATGGTTCTGCAGCATTTATATTTGCCGAAAATTTTGCTCAATCCTTAGAAGTTTCTCAGATGTTAAACTTCCAATTTGTATGCATTAATATGTGTGGATATTTCAACCCTGCTTGTATTGGTACTGGATTTGAGCAAAGTGGAAACTGGGGTAGATCTGGTGCTGATTCGTTATTACCTTTTATGCAAAGTGAATATCTCCAAATGGAAAAAGCAGACCCTTACATACATTTACCAGTTACAGTCAAAGTTGACCTCAGCAAATCAGTAACTGCAGCTTTTGCAGCTCAGAAAGCATGGATGAAATTAAGCATGATGGATAGAAATATAAAGCTTTATAAGATGATACAGACCATTGAATCACAGCAAGAGGTTATTGTTGCAGAGTATGCTAAGATTACACAAATCGACAGTTTGAAAGCTAAACAAGAACTTGATTTATCTATTAAAAGACTATATTATTGGATTGCTACTGCCAATCAGCTAGAAGAAAGAGTGCAATTTCCATCTAATGGTGAACTCACTATTGCTATAGAAGAACCCTTAGGTGTGATAGCTGTTATTCTTCCAGACTTAAATCAACTGGCTGCCTTATGCACGCTAGTAGGATGTGCAGTAAGTTGTGGCAACTCCGTCATTATCCCCTGTTGTCCGAATGTTCCGTTTGCGGTTGTTGACGCATTTTCTACTTTACCAATCTTCAAAACCTTGTCTGGAGAAAAGGAAAAGCTTGCAGCAGAGCTTAGTGGTTCAGAAGATATTCAAGGTGAGCATCAAACTTGTTTTGAGAGTTTCGCTTTTCTAAAATTTGCTTTTCATTTCGGAGGGAAAAGCTAAGTCGCAGAAAGTTTGAAATTAGGAAAGGGTAAAAAGTTTTGACTGGAACTTACTAATAGAAAACATTAAGGCTAAAGAATAAATAGTCAGCCTTGATGAGAGGACAAAAAATATGAAACTTAAATTTGCTGAAACTGATGTTTTTCACCTAGATTAGGCATGAGATTAAGCTGACAAGTTTGTTCCTTTTTTCCTTGCTTTTTTTTAGGAAATGGTCTTAAATTGTTTACTTTTGGATTAGAAAATCTAGATATTGGGAAGGTGTGAATACTCCCCCAAAATATATACAGGTACAGATATGAATTGATTTCTCCAAATTTTGGATGGGGTAGGTAATTTATCTGAGCAATGAAAAACAGGTAAATTATACAAATTTATCAAAATTAAAAGGCAAAAATCATCAAATCACATAAAACAAGACTCAGGAAATGAAGTTGTTTCAAAATGGCCTTTTCTGTACTGAAACAACACATTTCAGTTTTGTGCAATTTTTAGAAATTTTTTCTTTTTTTTATGAAAAAGACTGGATTGGCAAAAAGCTCTAACTAGTGTTGATGTGTCTGATTATCTTTTCGCATAAGAGGGTCAAATTTTTTTTTTGCCACCTATCTGGCTGGGGCGGAACGAAATTGTGCTTTTCATCGCCCATTTGGGAAGGAGCGAAATGCAGGATGTCTTCAAATTCGATAGGAAGAGGTCATAATAAAAAATCGAATAATAAAAAATGATTGACTTTGAGCTGATTGGGGTGACAGAGAAGTTTGTGCAGCTGTGATGGCATCAGGTAATATGATGATAAACTGAGTTATTAATAGTAGTAGTAGTATTAAAGAAGAATCCTGAATCACATTTTGTATTCTTGGAATAACTGAATCCATGGAAATCAATTTGTAGCTCATCGAATAAAGATTTATTCTTCACAAAAACAAAGAAAATACTACTGTATCCAAATTTTTGTAAAATTATATAGGCTAGAGAAACCCAAGATAATAGATTTCTGTGGGTTAGAATGTATGGAGATCAATTCTATCTAAGGAATTTAAATTATTAAGGTCGTACCGTTCCAGTCACAGAAAACTGGCAAGGAGACGAGAGCAATGATGCAAAAAAAGTAATAAGTATCAAAGCCGTAATCTCTAATCAAAGAATTGAAAAAAAAACAGCATGGGGATCCTTTAAAATAGCGTTGTTTGGTGTCTGTAGTATCCAAATATATTTGGTTGTGAATAAATCCTGTGAGAAGTACTGATATAGAAATAAGTTTTGTTCTGTTTTTGCTGATTAGTATGTCATGCCGAATACCTCTTGAATACGATATTAACTTTTTGGTGTTTTATCAATATGTTCATCTTTATAATTCATAATATTTCTATAATCAATATGCTATGTTGCATTTATTTTTTTCTTTTTCAGCAATTTGGTATTTCGGATCGGCTGAGGGCGCAAAAATGGTAAAATTCAGGTCAACAATTGATATGAAGCATGTCTGGACCAATCCTGAAAAGGCACATTACTGGGTAGAGGACAGGAGATTTCAGGAAAATGAGTTTCTCATTCATGCTCTGCGCAAAAAGAACATTTGTTTCCCGATTGGTGGCATTTTCGCTAATTAGCAAATATTAAGTTTTAATGTTTTTTTTTCTGCGCCCTTTTAGCTGTTGCTACATTGGACAAGCGTTATTATGGTGAGGTAACAATGGCTGAACGAGTAGACGTAGACGTCTACAGACGTAGACAGTTTAAGAGTAGACGCATAGGGACTGCAATATGATTGAAGCAATTATAAGTTTTTTCTATGGTACAATTTAAGAGAATGCAAAACTCATATGATTTAAATTAAGTTATTCTCATCTATTTTTCTACTTGTTAGACTCTTGTATATGTAATTCCTTTGTTTCATTGCTATTTTCTGAGACAAACTTGGGAAGAAAAAATATAGCTAATGTGTAACTCTTCCGGAAGCCAGGTTGATTAACTGCTCTTTTTGAAGTTTGCTTGAGATTTTGGCTTCGCTTAGTATGAATCTTCTTCACTAGTTTTCTTTCTTCTTATAGCTAATTGATTTGGAAAGCCATGGGTTTTTATATCAACTCTCTTACTTCTTTTTAACATAATTGTAAAAGTCGAAGTATTTTTGAAGGCCTTATTTGTTTAAATTTTTCTCTTCTTCAAATATTTACCAAACGCCAATATCCCAGTGCCTAAGTTTATTGTTTTATAAATTTTATGACTTATTTTGTCATTAAAGCTTATTATTGCCCTTGAAAACATTTGATAATCGCTCTTGAATTTCCTTAATTGCTTTGTTTACTTCTTAAGCATACTATGTTGACTTTTCTGAAGTGATGGTTACTTCATATAATTTTGGTTTAGTTACATCTTTTTTCAGTTAGTTTGGCAGTCAAGGAGTCATAATTCTTCATGTCCTTGGGACTATCTCTGGAATTATCTCTGAACTTGGGATATTTTATTTTAGAATGGACTGAATAGTAAACACGTACTGCCCAGGCAGTATGTATTGGCATTCGGTATGATTCCTCCTTATTTAGTCTTAATGGCAAAACTGGCATTGATTTTGCTGAAGCGTAAAAATTACCTTCTTATCAGTGACGAAATTACCTTCTTATCAGTGACGAAATGAGTGACATTGTGACAGTGACATTGGCTTTTGATCTCTGGGTATCGTGTTGTTTTGTTCTCCAGTAAGTACTAATAATCATAAAACAAAAAAAAATTGTATTATTTGTTGTAGTATATTTAAGTATGGGCTAGTTGCTGCTTCGCATCACTGTGTGTTATTTTACTAGGCAAAGAACCTGTCGGACTACAGACATAAAACAAGAAAAAGGTGTGGTGAACTGTGTTTTTTGACGACCAGAGAAAATTATTGAGCCTCTTCCCTCAAAAATCGCATTGTATGTCTCATTTGAAACTAAATACAATTCATATTAAGTTTATACCGAGCACTCTGGGCTTCAACAGAGACTCCAACTACCTAATAATAATTACAATTCAAATTAGTAAAAGTAAATAAAACCGACCAAAAATAAAAACTATTAACTCGAGAAAGAACGAAGGAAAGGGAGAACTAATTAGGATTTATAGGATACAAGACGATGTTGCAAGATCTACCCATGAAAGAATGACTATCACCCTGGTCTCTGTGCTGAAGATGGTACACTGCTGGGAAAATTGTCACCATGGAAAATACCTCTTTTAGACACAACGCAAGGTCTTTTAATCCCATGTTTGTCTAGTTTCATAATGATATTACTCTGCTAGTCTTTAAATATTCCACTAAAAGGTATGACAGCTTTGTTTTGATTTCCACCAATAATGTTAAAAACTACAAGACAATAAATAATATGACTTGGTAATGCATACAATGCCCTACATCTTCTCGGCAGCAAAATATGTTTGAATACATTATACTACACATACAATTACTAAGTAGCCAAATATTCAAAGTTACTAATCTAACAACTTATATATAAATAATGACCCATAAATAGGTCATTTACTAAAATCGATGCACATGGGTAAGGTCTCTAGGGCAGAGATTGTAAAAAACCACACTCTGGGATGGGTTTGTCTGTGCATCAAAAAAGATAAATTTTTAAGCCCAGAAACCCAAATTTTTCTGCAGTCTAGCTAAATCAGAAGCAGCGCTGTTGCGCTGCCTAAGTAAATATGCCTGTAGTATGCAATGTGTTTTTTTTTCTGGCTACCTCGTACGGAAGGGGTGTTCGTAGAAACTTTGGAGGGGGAGGGGGGCTCATTCAATTGGGAATTGTCATTTCTGGTGTCCTATTAGGTTTCGAAAGTGATTATGGGGAAGCCAGAATCTCTCCATTAAACTTCAATATAATATAAACTTCAAATTGGTGTCAATATTTCGTCTTAGTTGTCTAATCTGTTAGGAGCTCTTATGAATTGTTCACTTGGCCAAGATTCCCAGAGTCTCCCAAGTGTATTCTCTGGAAACGACTAAAACACCTGAGTAAATGAAAAGACACTATGTGGTGATGAGTGTAAAATTATTTGGAATGTATCTGGAATGGCTTAGGCATCGAGTTAAATCTTTAAAGGAGTGTCGAAGGGAGAGGGTCAAGTAGATCTCAAACTTGGGGGAGGGGAGAGATAGATCGAATGATATTATGTGTATCCAGGTCATTAAAATAGCATATCTATAGTATTTGTGGAACGGCTGGGGGAATGAAGTCGAAACTTTCAGATAATATTGAGGAGACAAAAGGGAAAGGCGAGACAAGGAGACTTCAGATTTTTTTTATGGGAAGGGTGGTGAAAATTTTAAATGATTTTATCTCTGATCCACCAAAACGTCTTTGTACTATAAGCTCTAATGGACATGGGCGTAGGGAAGGGGGGCAGGGGAGGGCAGCTGCCCCCCGCCTCCCTAGAACTTGAAATTTACGATAGATATTAGCGAGAACTTTTCGTATGTTGGAATTTTTTGTTGGATGTTACCTGGTAGATGGTTAAAAAAGCTGGAAATAAACAGAAATTTCCAAATATCGTTTGCGATAACAACATTTACGTTTCGATCTTCAATATTGATTTTCGGTCCGATATATAGATAGGAGACTGGTCCACGATCGGCTGATTTTGACTTGTTTAATTCTCCATGAATTGATTCAAGCGATAAGAAGTTGCTGAGCATGCCAAAGCAAAAAAAATTAAGAAAAAATATGGTCAGCATAAAAAACTACAAAATGAATTTCATTAAGATTAAAAAAAAAACTAGAGTATTAATTTCAAATTATACATTGACTGATCAACACCAAAAGTAAGCTGCTCCGCTAATCTTGGTGTTCTACCTTTAGTGGTGGCAGTTTTATTTCAACTTCTGTCTTTAAGACACTATCCATCTCGTCAGTTAGCGCAAAGTCTCTTGCTCCAGTCTCCTTCCAAAAGTGGACCTTAAGTTCTTCAGTTGCTACTTTTTTATAATGATAATGTTGTAAACAGAATTCTCTTTCTTGCTCTTCAGCTCAATCAGAATGTAATCACCAGCCTTGACTTTCTCAGTGTAAAATTAGAAGTTGCTGGCATAGGGCTTGTCTTCAGTGTCTATGCTGGGGTCTGGAGAGTTGTTGTATACAGGATCATCGACGTCAGAATCGTCACTAACTGTAAGCTTTTATCCTAGCAGTAATGCATTCTTTCATGGAGGTGTCAGTGAGCACTTCTGACTTTTTCAAATTTTTTTCCTGTTGAGTTTTTGGGTTTGACTTGATTGATAAAATGCTGCAAGTAAAGCAAAGAATGAGAGGCAGTCATCCAGCAGAAGTATTTTCTGAGCTGATCGTGATGGTTCCTGGTAAAGCTCCCCTGAGTAAAATTTCCGGCCACTGTTTTTGTGGGGAAATAAGTAGAGGAGGGACTGTGTTCCCAAAACATTAACACCAGCACAAATCATGGTCAACTAACCTCTTTCTGCTGACGTGACCTTCCCTACTTACTTCTGGCCTCGCTGTGCAATGATACCAGGCTTGTGGATTTTTTCAGACCTGATTCGTCAAAACTTCAAATGTCTTGTGGTCTGAACATGTGTTTATATAGGCCTCAATCCAGGTTGTTAAAGAATGCTCCTACACTGTGACAGTTGAAAGCAGTTGTCCATCATAGGCTTGTACTTTTTGGCGTTCTTACCAATAGAGTTTTAAGGCAGTCCATAAAACCACGGTACCAATATTTACCTGTAATTCCTCCACTGCCTTTGCAGTTCCGTTATTCCGGTACTTTTATGCTCTTAATAATGGCATAAGTGTATGCAAATTTACACGCTTTAAGGGGAATACAGTCGAAAGCATATCAGCTATCGTTTTCAAGTAAGGTTTTAGTCTTTTTTTCTTGTACCTCTGTAAATACTTATCATGTGTTGTAACATGTTGTAAAGAAATTCAGGTCCAGACTTTTTAGAGGGATATTCAGCTTCTCAACTTTTTTTTTATGTAGTCTTGCTGCGTTCCTCTAGGGACACCCATGGTACTTCCAGAGAATCCAACTGACTTCTTGTAGAATAAAACAGAAAAAATTGCTATTTTATTTTCTTCTGGATCACAGCCACCTTTCTTTCTGTTCTCTTCTGTTTTACTTTTAATCATTTTATTTTGAATGAAATTTAACAGGAAAAAAATAGAACTTCAGTTCACCTACTGTTCTGACAGGATTAAACAACGCCAGAAATAACACAGTTTTGGGTTTTAAGCTTGCCTTCAACCTTTAAATATGTTGTTTACACAGCTTTTACAAGCATAGCCCACTTTTGGACACCTTGGTACGGCATGCCGAATTTACCCTGGGTATTGTGGCCGAACATGGGAGTTCACTATCCCACTGGATGAAAAAATACTAACAGCAAACTGGTGAAGATGGCACGTCTCGGAAGCTGCCAAAAACAGGCAAATAATAAGAGAATACAATGTGAGTTTACAACGCGAGTTTTCTAGTATTCGTAATTAGGCGTAGGCTTTCAGACAAAATTCAACAAAATTCCAGAGTTAATCACCATAAAACCTGATCCAATCTGATATTTTTGGTAAAAGCATTAATTAAGGTAGGACATTTTAAAAACGCACTGCCATCTGTCTGAGCTTTTATAATCCACCAGAAGCCCCATAAGTTTTTATATTGAAACTGTTTGCTTTGGCTAAACGTGGGCCGGTCTCCCCTATACCAATTTTGATATTTAATTTTGCCCAACTGTAAACTTTTGAATTAGATTCTTAGAAGAAGCTGTTATCTAACCATAATGCGATTTGTGTCAAATCGCTTTTGTGGTGTTTATGTTTTCTGGAAATTGGAAGTAGGATAGTGGGTCTCTTATGTTATAATGTTGCAGGAAAAGTAGAACATGGAAAATGTTAAAGGCCGAGTTTTAGTGAAATATAGAATGACTAGTTTCTAAAGACCTATATTCAAAGGACCTCGGGAAGTATTAATAAGATCCCTCCCCCCTCCATCACAGAAGCGGCTGCCCCCCTCTACACAAGATGCTGCCTACGCCCATGCCAATGGAACTTACAATCCATGCACAGCTAAGTAGTGAGGTAAATCAAAACACGCTAAATGACTTTTGGGATATGGAAAAACAAAAAACAACTCCTTTTGCCCACATCGTTCTTTACTTAGGCAGCGCTAGCGCGCTGCCTATGATACCCGGGAACTTCGTATCGAAGGAGTTGTCATAGAAACTTCAAAAAAGGCTAATTCGATTGGAAATTGGAGTGGCTAGTGTCCTTTTTAATAGTCGGAAGTGATTGGAGGGCAACTAGCCCCTCTCCCCACGCCCATCACTCCCCCAAACACATTCAATCAAAATTTTGAGATAGGCATTTTGTTCAGCGTAGTTGATTTCCAGATATAAAATA
>JAQQPU010000231.1:0-15108 GCA_029168905.1 Artemia sp. Kazakhstan ARC1039 | reverse complement strand
AAACACATCCAATCAAAATTTTGAGATAGCCATGTTGTTTAACGTAGTTGAAAGTTCTGGAAATTCGGTCTTAGAGGATGACAACAACCCTAACAGACCTTAGGGTAAGGGTTGTAATTTATGCCCTGGGGGCATATAAGGTGTTTATAGAAAGCGTTGTCGTTTCCAAAAGGGCTCATTCGATTGGAAATCGAAAGGCCTAGTGCCCTTTTTAAAAGTCGAAAGTGACTGGAAGGCTAGACATTTTCAAATAGTTCGTGGTAACGAACTGTAAGTAAGGAGCGACCCGGCTCAATAGTAACCAAAACTCCAAAATACGGAATTTCGATGCCAATAGATATGTCAAATAAATCAGATTTTTATGCTGATTTCAAATCAAGTTTAGTCTTACCTGTTAAATCAGTCTTACTGATTTAATCAGTAAGACTCAGGTAATTAGTCTTACCTGCTTCATCAAGTTCAGTCTTACCTATTAAAAGTTATGCGCCTGAGAAAATTTGACTTATTTTCGAAAAAAGGGGGAAACACTCCCTAAAAGTCATAGAACTTTAATGAAAATCACACCATCGGATTCAGCGTATCAGAGAACCCTTTTTTTCAGGTTTGATCGTATCGATCCAGTAGTCCTAGAATATCGTAAGAAGGCTCATTTGAACGGAAATTAAAAGTTCTAGTACCCTTTTTAAGTGACCAAAAAAATTGGAGGGCAATTTGGCCACCTCCCACTCGTATTTTTTTCCCCAAGTCACCCAATTAAAAATTTTTATATAGCCATTTTGTTCAGCATAGTCGAAAATCTAATATGTCTTTTAGGATGACATAATCCCCCAGAGTTCCCAGGGGAAGGGCTTCAAGTTATGAACTTTGCCCATTGTTTACATATAGTATTGGTTATTGGGAAGTATAGACATTTTCAGGAAGGATTTTTTTCTGGTGGGGGGGGGGATGGAGGAGGGGGTTACTCGGGAGAATCTTTCCGTGGAGGATGTTTCCTTAGGGTAAGGTACATTTATATGAAGGGGCGCCGGATTTCCCAGCATTATTTAAAAAACGACCAGAAATTGAATTTTAAAAAAAAATAAGTTTTTTCAGCTGAAAGTAAGAAGCAACATTATAACTTAACGAACAGAAATTACAGCTTTTTTGTGCTTTCAAAAGAAATATCTGTTCTAATTAAACGAAGCGTGGTACTGACTAAGGGGAGAATCCCCTCGTGTACGTAATAACATATACGTAATAAAAAAAAAAACAAGCGATACGGCTCAATAGCAATCGAAACTTTAAAAAAACGATATTTTGATGTCAATAAATGTATCAAAAGAATGGGCTTATAATGCTGATTCTAAATATATAAATTTTATTAAGTTTAGTATTACTCATCAAAGGCTACGAGCCTGAGAAAATTTACCTGATTTTGGAAAGAGGGGGAAAACATCCCCTACAAGTTAAAGAATTGTAATGAAAATCACACCGTCAGATTCAGCGTATCAGAAAACCCTGTTATTTAGGTTTCAAGCCCATATCTGCAAAAATGTGCCACTTTGTATTTTTTGCCAGAAGCAAGATCACGGATGCGTGTTTTTTTCAGGGGTAATCGTACCGACCCAGTGGTCCTAGAACATCAAGAGAGAGCCCATTCGAACGGAAATTAAAAGTTATAGTTTCCTTTTCAGTGACCAAAAATAATGGAGGGCAACTTGGCCCCCTCCAACGCCCTTTTTTCCCAATTTCGTCTGATCAAAATTTTGAGATAGCCATTTTGTTCAGCATAGTTGAAAAACCCAAAAAATATATCTTTGAAGGTAACAAATTCCCCCTAGAGTCCTTATGGAAAGGTCTTAAAGTTTTTCATTTCCCAATTGTATACGTATAGTATTTGTTATTGGGAACTATGCATGCATTTTTTTTTGGGGGGGGGGGGTGAATTTTCTTCTGGGGTTTTTTTCCACAAGGAAGATTTTCCATGGGGAGGTAAGTTTCCAGGGAAGAAACTTTTCACGGGAAATTTTACACGGGGGGAATTTGCCAGAATTCCAATACGAAATTCTTTTTATGTGTCTTGCTTTCATTTTGCCGACTCACTTTTATGCGTGGACATGTTAGAGGTAATTGTGTGGGGTAAATTATCACCAAGATTGAATTATCTAGAGAATATTTCTGTCGGGAGGAGCGATTTTTCTGTGGAGGTGGAGCCAGACTTCCTGGCATTATTTAAAAAACGATCAGAAATTAAATGAAAAAACAAATTTCTTCAACTGAAAGTAAGAAACATAATTAAAACTTAAAACAAAACAGAAATTATTATGTATATGTGGGGGTTCCCCCTCCTCAATACCTTACTCTACGCTGAAGGTTGAATTTTGTCCCAATTCTTTATGAACGACGCCTGAAACACAAGGGTTGTTTAATTAGGACAATTGCAAGTTGGACATTTCTATGAAGGGGGCGCCGGATTTCCCAGCATTATTTAAAAAACGATCAGAAATTCAATTAAAAAAAACAAGTTTTTTTAACTGAAAGTAAGAAGCAACATTAGAACTTAAAACGAGCAGAAAATATTACGTATATGAGGGGGTTCGCCCCCAAGTCAATACTTCGCTCTTTACGCTACAGTTACAAATGAATATGCAATACAAATGAATGAAAAAATACAAATGAATGTGCATTGTCAGTTTAATATACATATACTGATATTTAGTAATCAAAATGTTAATATTATTTTATTTATTAAAGTTATAAAAGTAAAAACATTTATATTTTTTCAGTAAAGTGCAAATTTTATTCTGGCCTTGGGAGGGCATAGGGGTTTTGCATCCAACTTATGTTAATTTTTGCTCGTTTTGAGTTTGTCTTGGTTAATTATTGTAATTTCCATCCGTTTTGGGTTTCATTTATTTGTCGATGCTGATTTGGGGTAGTTTCACGCTTGGTAGATTATTTGATTTAATTTTTGCTCATTTTTTGTTTAATGGAGTTCTTTACTTTTCTTTGAAAAACTTATTTTGTGGAAAAAGTTTTTTTTAATTAATTACGGTGAAATAATGAGCTAAGTCACAAGACAGTATACACCCAGGCTAACAAAATAGCATATCTGTAATATCTCAGGAACGACTGGGGGGATAGAGTTTAAACTTTCAGGGAGTGTTGGCGAGGGTTAAAGGACTCAAAATATCGAGATTTTGAAGAGTACAATTTTTTTTTTTATATCTCCTGAATGTTAGGCCGTCTGAAAAGAACCGACAATTCTGTTTTAAAAAGTTTAAAACTTTTTTAGTAAGCTATTGGGTCCAGAGTACCCTAATCAACAAAAAAAGCTTCAGATAAATAAAAGTTCAAATAGGGATAAAATCCTTTTAATCGACAGTTTTTCACAAACAGTGATGAAAATTCACAAAAATACCAGATATTTCCGTCACATATGCAGTGACCGTCATCAGTAGTAAAACTGAAATATTTACTAAGTAACGAAATATCTGGTATTTTCGTGAATTTTTATCACTGTTTGTGAAACACTGTCGATTAAAAGGATTTTATCCCTGTTTGAACTTTTATTTATCGTCATGGAAAGGCAGTGTGGTCTCCGAAATTATAAAAGCTTCAGAACAAATTTTCACCCGAAAATGGGTCCAAAACTTTTTCAAATCAGCTGGGACTCGTCCATACTGTAGACTAAATGATTCGAGTCTAAAAAAAAAAAGTTTTTTAGATTTCGTCTATGTAATCGGCCTAGAAATGACGAGTCATAAGCTATGAAAACTTATAAACTCTTTGCAAAAAAGTACATCTGAAACTAGTTTCAGCTGCATCATTACACCTGAAAACAGGCCTAAATGTTGTGTTGTGGCGGATAGGATCTCAATTTTCAAAGCATGTACACAGGGTCATATACATTTTAATGGAAACAATTTTGAAGATTGGTCGTATAGATCTGTGACATCTGAAATTAGACCAATAAAGGGTTTTCTCAGATTGACTTAAACTTACAAGGCATGTAAATAAAGACAAGGAGACCTAACGAAGACAAAGGCTATGGGAAACAGTTGTATTGTTGATTCAAAATGCCAAAAATCAGGCACAAGTTGCTTTTGCTCGAGTATTACTTTACTAGGCCACACGAGCCTAGACAAATCCCCAACGTTTCCTGAAAGTTTCAGCTTAATATCCTCAACCTTTCCTTAAATATTGTAGATATACCTTTTTGACAACCTTGGATGCACATATTGTGCTTTAATTTATTTCAATTTCCCACGCAACATGCTCTGCCAATTTGAACTTAAAATCTTAAGCAGTTCCTGATGTACCACAGCTATGGCCTCGGGCAAAATTTGATGCACACTCTGTATTTTAATTTAGCTTAACGTCCCCAAAAACATATCTTGAAGTCCCAAAGTAATACCCTGAGTTTTTTCCTGGGACATTGCACAAATACACTTTTGAAAATCTTGATACACATAGGTTATTTTGATTTAGGTTTACATCCCCCCAAATTTTCATGAAAGTTTCAGCTTAATACCTTATTCAATCCCTGAGATATTGCATCTGTGTCATTTTGACGAATTAGATGCACTTTAGGACATGCTTCTAAAATTGATTTAAGGCCCTATTGGTTCAATGAGCTATGTTAGAAACAAAAATTACTTTAAACTCAGCGAATCTGTTGTCTATCGATTTTAGCTCTGATTCACGCTATAAAATGGCAGGAAACATCATCCAAGATAAAAAGGACAATGGCTTGGATTTAATTTTAGATGTTTCGATTTAGTACATGTAAAACCTTTCCAATATTTTAACACCAACTTCCCACCTTTCTATGGAAATGCTCTACGGCTCACTGAAGGAATTTCTAGCATTTCCACGGTAAGGCACTGTTTGATACTGCATACCATTTTGTCTTTAAAGAAGTTTGGCATTGAAACTAGAAGTTATTTTTGAATTGTAACAGTGAAAGCTGATAAATCTATGGCTTGACTATTCTTTGGCTAACTTCAAATGAAAAAAGACGAACCTATGAGAGTAGTTGACTAAAATAATGTTGCAAAATTTCTTGTTTAGAGGAACCTGATAAAAGGAAGAGTTAAAGAACCTATTAGAGGAATAAAGAATGAAGCTTTGAACAGATTGGATTTGAAGAGGAGTGTGTGTAGCTGTGTTGGCTTCAGAAGGCTTGATGCTGCCGTGAGTTGTTAGTAGTAGTAGTATAAGGAATTACCAAGATACGAAATAAGTAGTCAGCATTGGGAATATGCTTCCCATCTGAAGGCTGTCCATAAATAAAAAAAAAAAGATGTCTAGGGAAATACCAGAACTGGGCACGAAGAAATTAATGCAAACATTGGATATTAGATCCTTTAAACTCCTTTCATGGTTCCCCTAGATCTAACACAATCATAAGGAAGGAACCAAAAATTATTTTTGGGCGTAACATTACTCTCCTCTCTAATGCTGACTGCCTACCTTTTTTGTGTTTGTAAATGGGATTGAGTCTGGGGATTTTTGTGCCAAAAATGATATTGTCGCTGGTGCCAGTGACCTACTTAGTAACAGGAACATGTCACAATTGTCTCCAGGATGTCTACAACTCAATTTCTTTAGCCGTGAAAGAGTTACA
Organism: Artemia sp. Kazakhstan ARC1039; assembly: GCA_029168905.1. Taxonomy (NCBI): domain Eukaryota; kingdom Metazoa; phylum Arthropoda; class Branchiopoda; order Anostraca; family Artemiidae; genus Artemia; species Artemia sp. Kazakhstan ARC1039. The sequence goes on along the minus strand of JAQQPU010000231.1, from coordinate 9,500 downwards.
GTTTGAAGAATCAACTGACAAGACACTATTCTTGCTCTTGACAGTTGGGCTGACTTGTATTAGCCTTTTAGTTACTAGTTTTTCGGTTAATTTATCTGAATAGAGTTCAAACTGCAAAATTTAGGTTTCATATATTTCATGCTAGCCATACGGCTGAAAGTATACTGGAGATACTGTCATGCTACTTCCAAGCTCTTTGCCATCACCTACAGAAATTTGACTACGGTTCAGGGTAAAGAATGGAACGTATTGAAAGCTTGTTATTTGAACCGCATGGAATCGAAGTCCTGGAACAAAATTGCTTAAGACCTTTGCAAAATAAAAGCTGTTGACGGGATGGCTGAAGTTTATGAGATTAAGGGACTAGTGAAAATAGGTTCGGTATGGAAATCTTCAATTACAAGGGTCCATAGGTCAGCAGAGATATTTCTACCTGAAAATGCCTTATTGCTTCAGAAAATACATTTAGCGGTCTAGACGAGGTTGTTGAGGCTTCTGCCCACTAGCCAATTTTGCAGGTTACTAACAAGTTACTGCCCTTGATACCAGCACATAAAGAATAGAGATCAATGAAGTGTGATTTGCCCACAAAAGAGAATACGACCTTTAATATAATTCAGAGTAGTCCTCATTCTAAACCTCTTTCGAGTTCTAGATTATGATTAGCATGAACTCATAATTAATCTTTATGATCTGCTTTCCACCTTTTACTTACTTTTAGAGGCTATTAAGGAAAAAAAGTTCTACCTTTAATGTTTCTGCCAAAATCTTACTAAAAAAACTTGGTGATAGTAACTCTACTAATGTTCTGAAGGGAAAAATACAGAACCCAGTTGAATTTCGCTTTCCTTTGAGTGATGTGGTGGTCACAACTGTGCTTATAGCTTCCAAATTAATTAACATACATGAAATTGATAATCATTTGTCAATCACTTGCAAAGCAATGATCTTTGTGTCTGAAATTGGCTAAGACATCATACTTAGTTCAAGCAGTAGATCCTTTTTTAGCCTTTTGAAAATAGTATTGGTCTCATATACCATGATGAATAACAGCCTTGGCACAGAATTACTATTTGTGCTAGCTACCATTACGACTATAGAAAGGATATTCAGCTGTGTAGAACTAATTATAACAGCCATACGATCCACACAGTTGAGAAAACTTATAAAAACCACAATAATTACAAGCTTGTCAAGGTCTTCAAAGAAATCCTTGCTAGAATAAATTTAGAATACTTTTAGTTCTTTTTCATATCTACTTTTCAGTTAATCAGTACAAATTAACAAAGTAGATTTTTGCAAGTCTTTTTACACGTGCTCTCTTTTTTTACTATTGTCGACAGTTCGTTGTGAGTATCACTAAGTCAATCTAATAGGTATTCTTCAGCATATAGAGCTAGTAGATAATTTAGGAAGTGTTTTACCATTTTGACTGCAATAAACTACTTATACGATTGTAATTACATCATGTGGAAGTTAAAGCAACCAATTGTCACCACACATAACAGTTTTTTACATAGTATGTATATATTGGATGTTTATATGGGTACCGCTGGCACCACTTATTGGATGTATGGGTACGGGGGTCACCACTTTTAAAGGCAAAAATGGCGCAAAGAGTTGCTATGCCACTTGCTGGAGGGGGAGATCCCTCGTCGGCCCAAAATAGTGGGATTTCCGCGGTTACTCCAACGGTTCCGTATATACTAGCGTGCTCGGATGGTCTAGGGCCACCTTTAAAAGCAAAGGTTTACCAATAAGATTTCTAACTATCTCTTTAGACTCGACCTAAGCTGAAAAGTTAAAAGAGAACATGGTATAAGAAAAATTCTTACTGTATTCACCTCACGCTGTATAAAAACTCAAAACGGAACTGATTTAAAAAAGGACTCTTTCTCCCAGCCCGCTCCGCTAGCCGCGTCTGCGACAAGGGGTACGGGGTGGTAAATGAATTCTTCCAGCCAATCCTAGGACTTACTAATCTACTGGTCAACCTCCCTAACTGCGCAATTTCTTACCTCGTGGTCTATGAAGCGACTACGCAATTAAGAAGACCCAAAATGGCGTCACAAAATAACAGGAAAATCAATATTTATTACTCAGGGAAGGAAAATAATTAAGGGGCCAAAAGAAAGGAATCTGGGAGAGACATTTACCTGAACAAACTGGGACCATGGGTTCTAACACCTCCCTCCTAAGATAAATGGCCCGCATCTCTGGTGGATTGGCTGGAAACTCAGACATAACATAAATAACACCAAACTTAAAATCACTAAACTTGTTTATCTTCTCTTCTACCAATGCCTGTGCTTCCACCGCTTGGCTCTGGATCAGTCGTCCTCGACATGTCTCTACTGTAGGACCACCATGGTCTAGATCGTCTAACATCCGCATTTGGTTTTCAAAGTTGAAGTCCCCAAGATTCGTAGAAATTCATTGTGCACAGCACAATCAAAACAAAAATTGTCTTGCTCTCAAAAATTTACATTTGAGAGGAGCAGAGAATCAGTTTCTGGCACTTTCGATGATGCCAGCCATCGTGAAAAATTGGCTGCACTAGCCTCTTAATTTCCATCTGTGGAAACAACCCCACATCTCAATAAAAAAGTAAATTGCCCCTTGTCATAATTTCAAATAGTCTAAGGCCGAAAATACTCAGGCCTCTGAAAACAATAGGGGTACAGGGAAATAGAGTAAAATTTTGAGCGAACCATGAATCGCTTTTTTCTGGTTCTCATCCCCTAAAATAATTGAATGAATAATACTCGGCGATGAGGGATGAAAATAATATTGAAGACTGGAAAGACAAGGCTCCCGTAAAGGGATCACAACTTGTCCGCCAGTTGAGCAATGAGGAAAAGGGCTATCTTTCACATCTTCCCGCAGGGGATCTTCCCCAAGGGATTCTTCCCCATCATAAAGGAACAAACCCTCTTTTGAATTAATCAGACCAATATCAGATTCCTTCCCAAATTTCTTTGATCCAACCACAAATTCAATACCTTTCAATCTTTCCGTAACCCGTTGTTGACAAGTCAATTCTATGTCAGGATTATCTGTAGTTTCTCTTAATTTGTCATGGGTCTTCTCCTCCCTCTTAAGTTTTTCCGTTTTATTGTAATTTTGCAATTTTCCCTGTGGGTCTTGGACCTCTTTGTCCCCCCTATTATTTATTTTAGCTAGGCACAGCCCAGATAATTTTTTCTTTTTCGCCACTGCAGGCTGAATCTCAAATTTTTTTTCTCTTTTTTACACTCCTCTTTTCATCTCTATTTTTCTCAATTTTATCATTCGCACAAAATAATAAATCATCGTTAAATCTGATTTGGACTCCAGCGTCCACCATCTTTGACTGCATTACTTCATTGTAGCTCCGTTTAATATCTCTTTTCTCTCTCTTAGTTTTCTTTTCTTTTGTAGTAGCATTAAATAAATCGTCATGATATCTGAATTGGACTCCAGTGTCCATCCTTGACTGCGTTTCGTCATTGTATCTCCATTTAATATCTCTTTTTTCTCTCTTAATTTTCTTTTCTTTTTTAGTAGCATTAAATAAATCGTTATAAAATCTGAATTGGACTCCAGTGTCCATCCTTGACTGCATTTCGTCATTGTATCTCCGTTTAATATCTCTCTTCTCTCTTTTAGTCTTTTTTATTCTTACCGCAGCAACAAATATTTCGTCATCAAATGGGAACTGAACTCCGACATTTGGTTTTTCATATTCTACTGAAATTTCTCGAACTTTCCGAGGAAAAGCGCGTACAATAAATTTCGTCTCCTTATTCTCTGTTGCAATCAGCGCTTCGTTTTGGCAAATTTTTTTCGGCGTCTCTCACTCGTTAAAAGCGTTCTCAAGTTTTCCATTTTCTGGAAATTTTCCCGAAAAATCATTCTCGCGCGTCTTTTTTTCAATATTTTGTGGTCTTTTTACTTCCGCATCCCATTTTTGTGGATTATCAACATTTTGAACCCGAGTATCAAGTATTTCGTTTTTTCGACAGGGTGGCACAGCCTCCCAATTTGTTTTATGGGCCGGTACACCTCCCCGCCTTGTCAACGAAGTAGCATATTTTCTCGTAAAAGTGTTTAATGTCTGGTAATTTTCTTTTTCTCGCCATTGATTCTTAGACAAAATATTATGGCTATCTGAAAGCCTATAAGTAACTTGTGATAAAACGTCACTTTGCGAATTTCCCCAACGAGTTTTCATTAGTCTGTCAATTGTTTTTGAAACATCCTGGTAATATTTTTTATCGGTCTCCCTTCGAGCCAGTCTTTCTTCCTCTTTTTCTCTTTTATCTTTCTCTCTTTGTTTCCTATCTTCCTCCTCTTTTTGCTTTCTGGCTTTTCTTTCAGCCTCTTCCTTTCGTTCTCTGTCTACCCTCTCTTTCTCTCTTTCTTGTCTCTCTTTCTCGTCTATCTTTTTCAATTTTGTCCATACGGACCTGATGAAGCATTTTATTGGCTTGCCTATCTTTTTCAATTTGATCTATCTCATCCTGCAATTTTTTCCTATATTCTATGTGCTTTCTTTCGTCCACCTCTCTGGCTATCCTCTCTTTCTCCATGAAATTTAATATACGTTGTCTCATATCTTTCTCCCTTTCTTTTCTATCTCTCTCTCTTTTTTTCTATGGGCTTCACTCACCCTTTTTGGTCTTGAGTTAATCTCATCTCTGTCCGACATAATTTCAAAATTCTGTTTGTCATTATTTCTTCTTAATTCATTTTCTGAATTCATTTGTTCCATATCTGTACTATCTCTATCTCGAAACTCCCCTTCATTTGGCACAGCCTCTGGGGGATGAGTTCGTCTTGTTTTTTTCACATATTATTTCTTCCTTGTTTATTTCATACCCCCTCATTTTACCGCGCATACTTCTTTCCGATTTTAATATCTCTTATTCAATTAGTCAATCTTAGCAAGTTCAATAATTTTTCAAATAACCGGAATGTCTAGACTTCATTAGGGAATAACGACTTCTTTCACAACAAGCAGTTTTACGCAAGTGAATTATATCTCCGAAAAACGAATTAACAGGGGTTAGACGAGAAAATAAACTGAAAAACCACGCGAATATTCCACTAGTGAATTAGCTGGACTAAACTCAAACAGGGGAACTACCCTGTAAAACAAATCACGTATCCTCCCTGGATACTCGTATTCCAAATATAATCTCCTCCAGGGCAGATTACTCAATAGGACAGGTGCCTCCCACTTTCCTTGTCCAATGTGCTCACAAACTGACAAATTCTCCTAATTTTCCGTCCTCAATACTCTTATAACCTTCGTCACTGAAGATTATATCTAAGTCCGCCAATTCACTCAAATAATAACCCAACTTTCAACGTTTTCTTATCTGTCCTTAAACCCTGTAATACTTTTAAATACGGAGATTCCCCCACTGTAAACTCAACTCATTAATTTCACGTTATTCTTTTTTATATTTGTCTAACAAGGCACACAGCCCATTATAGACCTTCATTATTCTATTAATTAATTGCGTATTTTTGTCTTTTTATATGTTACCACAATAGGCTACTTTCTCGGCCAAATTAACCCGTCTCTTCGAAAACGCATAATTCTTTTATTATCAGATTTACTGATAGGACCTTAAATTGCTGCCACCACTTATTGTATGTTTATATGGGTACCGCTGGCACCACCTATTGGATGTGCGGGTACGGGGGCCACCACTTTTAAAGGCAAAAATGGCGCAAAGAGTTGCTATGCCACTTTCTGGAGGGGGAGATCCCTCGTCGGCCCAAAATAGTTCGATTTCCGCGGTTACTCCAACGGTTCCGTATATACTAGCGTAATTGGATGGTCTAGGGCCACCTTTAAAAGCCAAGGTTTACCAATCAGATTTCTAACTATCTCTTTAGACTCGACCTAAGCTGAAAAGTTAAAAGAGAACATAAAATAAGAAAAAGTCTTACTGTATTCACCTTACGCTGTATAAAAACTCAAAACGGAACTGATTTAAAAAAGGACTCTTTCTCCCAGCCCGCTCCGCTAGCCACGTCTGCGACAAGGGGTACGGGGTGGTAAATGAATTCTTCCAGCCAATCCTAGGACTTACTAATCATCTGGTCAACCTCCCTAACTGCGCAATTTCTTTCCTCGTGGTCTATTAAGCGACTACGCAATTAAGAAGACCCAAAATGGCGTCACAAAATAAAAGGAAAATTAATATTTATTACTCGGGGAAGGAAAATAATTAAGGGGCCAAAAGAAAGGAATCTGGGAGGGATATTTACCTGAACAAACTGGGACCAAGGGTTCCACCAGTATAGAGCATGAATTTTTAGATATTATAAACTAGCCCACTACAAGGAAACAAACAAAAAACCTGAAAAATAGACGCAAGCCAATATCATAGTTAATAGTTGTTAGTACGGTCCCAAAAAGGGATTGGTATGCCGACATGACGCTACTCCTGATCAAGAAAAGCTATATCAAATTCATGGGACGATTAGAGAGCTATTAAGAGATATTCGCAATAATATGACGTAAAATAGAATCTTACTGTGATAAGACCCTAAATGTCTCGGGTGAACCATTCCGAATTCATATGGCGTATCACTTAAGCATTAGAAAGTGAATTAGTCTACGAAAGTGTAAATTGACCTTTGGAAACCTCTTTCTTACACTTTCATTGACTTGCTTTGGTTCATTTGATTTCCGCTTGCCAGTAAAACGCCGAATTAGTTTTAAGATTTCGGCCATAAGCACTTTTTCTAGTTCAAAATGCGTAAATTTAAACTCTCAAAACGTGATTTGCTGATCCTTCCTTTAGATAAATAATATCAGAATGAATTTCGAGGATTTTGCGCTGAAGGTTTTTATAAAATATTGAAATCTTAAGTCCTAGATATGACCCTAAAAGATTGACTTTCTTTCTCATTTGGTAGTACCATAGGCTATGGAAATCTAGTTAAGAATCAAGCACAGCAGCTCTAAGCCAATCCTCACCAAACTAATAATTGTAAAGAAAAAAATATCAAACCTGATTTACAATTGATTTTCTTATACAGCTCTTCTCTGAAGTAGCATCCTGGTTAAAGCAAAACCAAATTTCAAACTCTACTTGTGGAGTATGCCTGGCCTATTAGGATATGAAGCTCTTTCCTAGTTGAGGAAAAAAAATGTAGTTAGTAACTCAGGTAAATTTCTAGGTGGCACTATAGTTTAGCTAGGAAAAAGGTGAAAATATCATTTGATGCCTTTTTTAGGCTATTTCATAATTCAATAATTGCTTCTGTTGCAAATTGCATCTTGAGGCCTTGAAGGGGCCCCAAAGATATTTCATTTTTTTAACCACAAAAAGAAGTTATAACCTAACATTAACCGGTAAATTTTTACCAAATCATATTATTGACTTATAAATAGCCTAAAGTGAATATACCAGTTGAAGCCTTTTTTTATGCTCTTTCCAAATGTAATAATCCTTTTTGTCAGAAATGAATTTTACCCTTACCCTTATATATGCCAATTCAGGGTATATATTTGCACATTAGGGGTATGGGGGTAAATTTTATTTCTGATGTAAATGGGATGTAAGTTTAACTTTACCCCCACCCCCTAATGTGCAAATATATACCCTGAATACTTGCTTACTAAGCATTACTTGCTTTAAGATCTATTTATTCATTTATATTATTACTTTTTGTATGTTTTTGCTATGATTCTTTATTTAATTTCTGTTGGTTTTGGGTTCATTTATTCTTTAATAGTAATTAATGGTTGTTTTGAGTTTGAATTTTAAATGGTATTTGTATCTGCTAAGCTTAAGTTTAAAATGGCCTTTATTATTTTTTGGAAAGTTTTTTTTAGTTAATTTTTGTTTGTTTTTTATTGCAAAAAAATTCAAGTTTTAAAAATTCCTTATTTCAAAATCAAACTTTAAAAAAAATCATATATTCATCAAAAGTATCAAAACTGATATCAAAGTAACAATATCAAAGTGAAAAAATGGGCTTGTGTCAACCTTGGAGTTTTTATTATCTGATGTTTAAACTATTTTTAACAAAATTGCTATCTCAAAATTTTTATTGGATGGGTTTGGGGAAAAAGGACATGTCCCAAGCTCAGAAAATTATTTATTTAAGGATAAGAAACCCCCCAGAGTCCCCAGGGCAAAGGTTGTAAGTTATGCTATGGGGGCATATAAGGTTTTTAATGATAGAGTTGTTGTAAAATCTTCAAAAGGGGCTCATTCAATTGGAAATTGGGAGGGCTAGTGCCCTTTTTAATAGTTGAAAGTGATTGGAGGGTAACTAACCCCCCTCTCATGCCCACCATTCCCCGAAACACATCCAATCAAAATTATCAGATAGCTATTTTGTTCAACGTAGTCAAAAGTTCTGGAAATTAGGTCTTTTAGGATTACAACCCCACCAGAGCCCTCAGTGCAAGGGTTGTAAGTTATGCCCTTGGGGCATATAAAGTTTATATAGAAAGTTGTTGTAGAAATTTCAAAAGGGGCTCATTTGATTGGAAATTGAAATTGCCCTTTTTAATAGTCAAAAGTGAGTGGAGAGTAATTAACCCCCCTCTCATGCCCACCATTTCCCCAAATACATTCAATCAAAGTTTAGAGATTTTGTTCAACATAGTTGAAAGTTCTGGAAATAATGTATTTAAGGTTGACAAACCCCCAGAGTCACCAGGGCAAAGTTTGTAAGTTATGCCCTGGGGGGATTTAAGGTGTTTATAGGAAGTGTTGTTGTAGAAACTCAAAAAAGGCTCATTCAATTGAAAATCAAAAAGGCCTAGTGCCATTAGTGCCCTTTTTAATAGTCAAAAGTGATTGGAAGGCTTGACATTTTTATTGTAAAGATCAATGTGGGTAAAATGAATTATTTTTTTGGTTGTTGTTGTTGTTGTTTAGACCAGGGCACTTTGTGTTGAAGGAGTTGTTGTAGGAATTCTGTAAAGGGCTCATTTGATTGAAAATAGAAAGGATTTATGCCCTTTTTAATAGTCAAAAGTGATTGGAGGGAAACTAATCCTCCTTCCACCCCAACCTCCTATTTGACTTTATGTTTAAAAACTAAATGTTGCCATAAGATTAAATCAAAATGCACTGTGTTGATGCTAATTCCCAATAAGGCATCTCAGCAGTATCCCAAGAACAACTGAGGGTATTATGTTCAAACTTTTGGGGCTGCTTCTGCTCTTAAAATTTAACCAAATCAAAATAGTGTAAGTGTATCCAAGCTATCAAAGAAAGTAAACAGATTTTGTTGCAAATTGTATCAACTTTTCCATTTCAGGTCAACTAGAGGAGGTATGAAAATAAATTAAACATTTCTATTTGTGTCTAGATTTTTAAGAGGGTGTATGTTGTTAAAAATTGCTGAAAATTTTTCTCCAGCATACAAATAGTAGGCCAAACTATAAATTCTTAAAAAAACAAAAAGATTTAAAGTATTATTTTCTTTTTCTCTGAAAAAACTATGTCAATATAAAACAAACAGAAATTAATTAAAAA